>JASDQU010374570.1:17640-28043 GCA_032191745.1 Picea mariana
AAATAAGAAAGAGGTTGAATATAGGAAGGGGAGAAGGTATCAAAAAACTTCTTATACAATTAAAATTTGAAAGAAAAAGTGAAGCAATATGGAGATTGAAAATAAGAGAAAGTGAAATTAAAACAAAGAATCAATTAACCCAAGTTAGAAGACGAAATTTATTTTTCTTTGTTGCAAGATTAAGAAAGAAAACATATGTTAAAAATATAAGAACAAACTCACATTAGCTTTATAGTGAGGAGGGAAAAAACCTAAATGTCAATATGTGAGACAAGTAGTGTACATCACGGACAAAGCTTTTTCTTGGAATACTAAACCTACACACATGAAAGCTAATTTCCAAAACAAGTTTTTTCTTGGAATAATAACACATCATGAGAGACCATCATTTCCAAGCTTTTTCGAGGTTTTCATTGCCACTAACACGTCATGAGAGACCATCATTATCTTACACTCACCCAGAAGTAAAAGCTAATTAACACGAAGAATGAGAGGGTGTTTCAAACATTGATAAATGTCACTCAAATGTCAAAATAGGTTGACTAGACATGCATTATATTAATTAAACTATTGAGGGATAGTGCAAATGGACACCCTCCAAGATATAAACATTGTTAAAAGAACTAGATCATAATTAAAATTTGAAAGAAAAAGTGAAATTGAAACAAAGAATCAATTAACCCAAGTAGAAGAAATTATATTTTCTTTTTTGCAAGATTAAGAAAGAAAAGATATGTTAAAAATATAAGAACTGTAACGACCCTCTATTACGACAACCAAAGCGATATACAACAGGTAAAATATTTTTTTTTTGCATTAGGAAATATACATCACAATTAATAACAACATTAATGAAACATCATCTGACATAATAATGAAACAATATTAACACATTAACAAACCTGCATGACATAAGTTGGCACAACATTGCAATGAATAACGATACCTATATCGACACATTAACACAGTAATAACAACCCATAACCAATGCATTCTTTTAATAATGACACATCACAACATGAATCATAAATCGCTCAATTCATCTCATAAGGAAAATCATCAGTTAACATCAAGATAGTTCATCATAGTGTCGGGTCTAATCTAATCTACTCATTCCATCCTTCAGGTAATGATTAAGTGAAATTTGTATAAGGCAGTGCTATATATAAAAATTAAGTATCATAAGTGTAATTACAATCAACGGGTCTAAGGTAAACTCATGTCTAAGGGATCCATAAGGAGATCAATCATCACCTGCCATGTAAGGACATCATGTTACTTTGTGTTTCCTACTAAGTATTGAAAGGAGATCATCCATGCTTAAACAATACAATAATTTAACATGCTACTCTTCATCATGTACCCATTTATAAAACTAATAAAATCAGTATAAGCAATAAATAAGAAATCAAGAGCTTACATATCCATTAATGAAATTCAAGGAAGACCATATCTTATTCCTATATAAATAAGAGTGCATTTACCTTTCTCAATTTCATTAAAGGAGCTAAGAATGACCAATCAGATGTAACAATTAATAGGTAATTAGATGTTAATCTACAATCTTATTTAAGAATCCAAAGTAAGAGTTTTGGAATTTATTCCAACCCCTGAACCTATGAAAAAATGATTCAGTTTTCAATCTAAACCTTAATCCAGTCGTCAATCTGGAACTTCATCTAGTCCTCCATCCAGACCTTCATCCGGCACTTAAATTCTAAGCAATTTAAATTAAAATATTTTTGTGCATCAAAAACGATTTTTAGTAATTGTACAGCTTAGAGGAAGGGACAATAAATGGTTGCAGGGTCTTTCAAGAAGGGGAAACGACAAGTAAGAGGTGAGTGATTGTGTATACATCCATCCAATCAATAAATTAAACTCACCCTTCTACTCTATGATGTTACTACTATTTTTAAGGCTGGAAATCATTACAACAATTAACTTGAAGTAAAAGGGGAAACCAGACATGAACATGTTAATGACACCACAATTGCAAGAGAGACATTTTTCATATGGAACTTATTATGACACCTGATCTGGCCCTTGATCCGACACACCATCTGGACCTCGAAACAAAACTAAATTTATGGGAAATTTGAATTTAATTTTACGGGCAACGAATAGAGTTCAGGAATGGTTGAGCCTAAAGGAAGGGACAATAAATCACGACAAAAGTAATCATGAAGGTGGAGCTATTGCTGCAGCCCCAAAAATCATTCCACGAATTAAATACTTTGAAATTAAAAACCAAAAAAGGAAATACACAGAACATAAATGCTACAAAAATTATGGGATTGTTTCTAAGGGCCAACAAAGGAATCCACAATGAACAGAGCTGCAATCTTTGACAACACTTAACCCGTTGAAACATTTATAAGATTTACAAGCTTGGGAAGTGTAAGGCCAAAAATTTAGTTTCCAGAAATAAGTTAACATGCAGAGATATTTAAATTCAGTCATCCAAAGTGGAGGTCACTTGCAAGGACTCTACAGGGCGAAATTTTCAGACATCAACATTTCAAAAATGAATCATGTGAACATAAAATCAAAATTTATAAAAGAAAATAAATCAAGGATTCAGGAAGAGGAAGAGTTATCACTCCAATTGTAAATTCTAGGTTATTCAAGGATGACAATGAACTCAAAAATTAAAACTTGGACCGCCCACACAATCAAATATGTGTGAGCCTCAGATTCATTTTGGGTAACTAATTGGCCAAGACATAAAACTAAAATTTATAAAAAGTAATAAAGGCAATGAACAAAAGGAGGTTCGATGTTCTAAGAAGTGGTAGAAATTGACTACACATGGTTAATCATTTTGCCTTCCCTTTTGTAAGTTAAATTCATTTTATGAAGTTAGGGTAGTATCTAAACACAACGTTCATAATATTTTCCAATTTCCATTGCCTAAAACCTTGCAGCGATAAATATCTCAGAGTGTGGATTGATTGGAAGAAATCAAAGAAGCTCTAATTTGATACCATCGTTTCAATTAGATGTGGTTATAGAGCCTCCATGAAATTCTCATTCTAGGAAATTTTAACCACTACACAGTGGAAAGGGATCTACCAATTCAATTTGAGAAGGGGGTTTAACAACAAATAATTAAAAATTCTGACAACACCGTAAACATAGTTGTGTTTTCAGAAATTGAAATCTAAAACAGTAATCACAAGGGTTATTCATTTCTTCAGGGTTTTGACCAAAAACAACCATATAAATACACAATCTTCTCCACATGCAACATGAGACATTTCTGCATAAATCGCGTCTAAAAAAATTAATAAATGAACTAAAACTCTGATATGCAATCATTGAGAACAACTAAGAATTTAACATTGTGGGTATATATCCTGGCAGCCATTAATCATTTGAGGAATCAAGATGATGATAATTTTCAGAAATGTATCTCCTAGATTTCAGTAAAATCTTTGAAGTACTTTTCGAATCAAGTTTATAAATGCAATCAGCTTATGGTGAAATTATGAGAACTCTATTCTACAGATTAAAACTTAATACAATTGCAATCTTAGAATAAGAGTACCTTAACCAAGGGAGAAGAATCAGAAGTTGTTGTCCCGCGCTTGCGCTCCGTCTAACTCCTTGCTTGCCAATCGTTGAGACCTCACCAGTACCTCCCAACCAACGCTATGGGTACTCTTCCTCCCTCTGATCCCCCTGAGCTGTAAAGAATCCAAGCACACAAACTAGAGAATAAGCTAGTGCCCGGCTCACCTCACAAGGTCGAGCTACCACTCCTATCCGAGCTGGGTATCCCAACTCCCACAAGAAAAATCAGTCAAGAAAAATCCGACAGCATAACCTTATGCTTGCAAAAAAGTGTCAATTCCTCTTCTCTACCATTTCTTTTATAGATTTCTTCTTAGTGACCTGTCCATTTGCACATTAAATTAGTTTTATTAAAAATTAATTAGGAAATATTATCGCCCATACACTTGTCACCTAATCCCATAGTTGCACCAGAAATTCATTTAATTTATTTAATTAAATTGTCAATTTCCCTCACCCACCTAAAAGCATTCCTAAAAACGCTCTTTGTTGTCCCTTTATTCCCTCAATTTCCTTTAATGAGTGACACCCTTCTTAAATCTTAGTTGAGTTCATTTTATGAAAGTTATCTAGACTATATTCCTTTCTATGTTCCACATTCCTTTTGCCTTTAAATTTCCTTTTTGTCTAAGTTCAAATTTAGCAAGTTTTGCACATAGACAACAATGAAATTTTTAGATAATTTAATCTTCCTTTAAATTATAAATTTAATTTTCCCCCTTTTCTTTTCTTCATCCTCTCTTTATTAATTGTTTAATTAATGTTTTTAGTCGTCATATCCTATTTAGAACTAGGCTTTAAATTTAACTAGGCTTAGCAAATTTTTAACAGAGAAATTAAAATTAATCCCATACATAATTAATTTAAGGCTGACCATGTCAAGGTAAGATATTGTTTTCTAGGCACTTAGGTTCATTGACTCACCTATGTTTAACCATTGCAACATGCTCTTCAAGACACACTATGTGCTCCAAGGGTGCCACTCGCCTTCATTCAAGTTTCATTTATGCGACGTGCCCTTCAAGACACACTACGTGCTCCAAGGTTGACACTTGTCTTTTGACTGATTTTGGCAGACGTCAAGCCCTTGGAGTCAATACTCTATTAGGTGA
Source organism: Picea mariana (assembly GCA_032191745.1). Taxonomy (NCBI): domain Eukaryota; kingdom Viridiplantae; phylum Streptophyta; class Pinopsida; order Pinales; family Pinaceae; genus Picea; species Picea mariana. Next base: position 22,329 of record JASDQU010374570.1, read on the forward strand.
GCTTTTGGGAGACTAAGGGCCTCTAAGGAATAAGTACCATGCCTTATTGTGCATCCCTTAGAATCTTCATGAGCAATTGTCTCAGTCTACCCTCACGACATCGTGGATCCCTCGAACTAGGTAATCATTAACCTATAGTTTGAGCCACGACGAGATTGTTAGTAGGTTGTGGCAGCGCTGCTGCCACACCTCTCCCTCAATATCTCTAGTTGTCGTGCCTGACCTCTTTACTCCAAATGTGATTCTGATTAGCAAGCAATCGTCAGCCTGCATCCATCAATGAAACATGTCAGCGATTCATAAACAACATCATAATATACCCAGTCATATGTCACATATGCAATAAAAAAAATACTCAAACCATATACAGTCCACTCCCTGACTCGATCTAGAGTCCAAGGAGGTCCATTGATGCCATAGGCATCCTCAATCTACCAAGAGTCCTGCAAAATCAGGAGAAACCAATCAATAACACATGTCTATACATAATAATATAACATGACATCATAATCCAGAGTATTGTCATCAGAATCCATAAGCGAAGCAGTCAATCATATAATGAACTGGATCACTTGCACGCAAGTGTCCTCAAAGAATAAGTCACACCAGGTGCGCGCAAGAGCGGGATGTTACACAAACAAACTCACATTAGTTTTAGAGTGAGGAGTGGTCGTGAAAAAAGCCTAATGCCAATCTGTGAGAAAATTAGTGTAGAGGACGAAAAAAAAAATTTCTTGGAATACTAAACCTACAAAGACATTAAATCTAATTTCCAAAATTTGTGTAGTAAAAACAACCTCATAAATTAAACTAATTAATTTAATTTTAATAAATTAATATGAAGATTTGATTTTAATGGACAATAATCATCATTCATATATATTTTAATGGACAATAATCATCATTCATATATATTATTAAAATATTTTGTTTTTTAAACTATAAAGAAAATGTATTTAAATGAGGGATGAAAGGTAAAGTTACAATGCTAGGAAAAAAAGTTAGATTATATTGGTGGAGAATAAGGAAAAAAGTTGGATTATATTGATGGAGAATAAGGGGAAAAAGAATTTGTTTGTGGCCGGCACTAATCAATGATAGTTATCCTCACTACCATCTTGTTCACTAGAATAATTTAAAGAAAAACAAAATAATTTAAAAAAAAAATAAAAGTGTTTTAAAGAAAAGATATTATAAATATTTATAAGACGAAGATGAAAGTCAGAGTAAATAGGTTGAATATAGGAAGGGGAGAAGGTATTAAAAAACTTCTTATACAATTAAAATTTGAAAGAAAAAGTGAAGAAATATGGAAATTGAAAATAAGAGAAAGTGAAATTAAAACAAAGAATCAGTTAACCCAAGTTAGAAGACTAAATTTATTTTTCTTTGCTGCAATATTAAGAAAGAAAACACATGTTAAAAATATAATAACAAACTCACATTAGCTTTATAGTGAGGAGGGACAAAGCCTAAATGCCAATATGTGAGACAAGTAGTGTACATCACGAAAAAAAAAAATTCTTGGAATACTAAACCTAGAAAGACATTAAATCTAATTTCCAAAATAAGTTTTTTCTTGGAATACTAACACGTCATGAGAAACCATCATTGCAAAACTTTTCCTAGGTTTGCATTGCCACTAACACATCATGAGAGAACATCATTAACTTGCGCTCACCCAAAAGCAAAAACTAATGAGGCATAGTGCAAAAGGACACCCCCTCCAAGATATAAACATTGTTAAAAGAACTAGATCATAATTACAATTTGAAAGAAAAAAGTCAAGCAATATGGAGATTGAAAATAAGAGAAAGCTAAATTAAAACAAAGAATCAATTTACTCAAGTTAGAAGAAGATTTATTATTTTTTCTTTGTTCCAGGATTAAGAAAGAAAACATATGTTAAAAAGATAGTAACAAACTCATAAATTAAACTAATTAATTTAAATTTAATAAATTAATATAAAGATTAGATTTTAATGGACAATAATCATCATTCATATATATTATTAAAATATTTTGTTTTTTACACTATAAAGAAAAATGTTTTTAAATGAGGGATGAAAGGTAAAGTTACAATGCTAGGAAAAAAAGTTAGATTGTATTGGTGGAGAATAAGGAAAAAAAAGTTAGATTATATTGATGGAGAATAAGACAAAAAAAAAAAAAAAAGTTAGTTTGTATTCGCTGACACCATTTTGTTCACAAGAATAATCTAAAGAAAAACAAAAAGGAAAGAGGTTGAATATGGGAAGGGAAGAAGGTAATAAAAAACTTTTTGTACAATAAAAATTTGAAAGAAAAGTGAAGCAATATGGAGATTGAAAATAAGAGAAAGTGAAATTAAAACAAAAAATCAAGTAACCTAAGTTAGAAGAAGAAATTAGTTTTTCTTTGTTGCAAGATTAAGAAAGAAAACATATGTTAAAAGATAAGAACAAACTCACATCAAATTTATAGTGAAGAGGGGCCTTGAATAAAGCCTAGATGCCAATATGTAGGGAAAATAGTGTAAAAGAAGAAAATGGCTTTTTTTTGAAATACTAAACTTACAAAGAGATTAAATCCAATTTCCAAAACATTTATAATAAAAATAATCTCATAAATTAAACTACTTAATTTAAATTTAATAAATTAATATAAAGATTCTATTTTAAAAGATAATAATCTTCATTCATATATATTATAAAAATATTTTATTTTTTAAATTATAAAGAAAAATGGATTTAAATGAGGAATGAAAAATATATTTAAATGAAAAATGGAAAGTAAAGTTATAATGCTTATAAAAAGTTGGATTATATTGATGGAGAATAAGGGGAAAAAAAATTAGTTTGTATTGGTAGAAGTGAATAATCTTCATTCACATATATTATAAAAATATTTAGTTTTTAAACTATAAAGAAAAATAGATTTAAATGAGGAATGAAAAATATATTTAAATGAAGAATAAAAAGTAAAGTTATAATGCTGGAATATAAAGTTAGATTTTATTGATGGAGAATAAAGGGAAAAAAAAAAATAGATTATATTAATGGAGAATAAAGAGAAAAAGAATTAGTTTGTATTGGTAGAAGTGATAGTTGTTCTTACTACGAATAAAAATAATTTAAAGAAAAAAGAATATAAATATTTAAAAGAGAAAATAAATGTGAATAGAGAGAAAAGAGGTTAAATATAGGANAAAAAAAAAAAAAAAAAATAGTTTGTATTGGCCGACACCATTTTGTTCACAAGAATAATCTAAAGAAAAACAAAAAGGAAAGAGGAAAGAGGTTGAATATGGGAAGGGGAGAAGGTAATAAAAAACTTTGTGTACAATAAAAATTTGAAAGAAAAGTGAAGCAATATGGAGATTGAAAATAAGAGAAAGTGAAATTAAAACAAAAAATCAATTAACCTAAATTAGAAGAAAAAAATAGTTTTTCTTTGTTACAAGATTAAGAAAAAAAAACATATGTTAAAAGATAAGAACAAACTCACATCAAATTTATAGTGAAGAGGGGCCTTGAACAAAGCCTAGATGCCAATATGTGGGGAAAATAGTGTAAAAGAAGAAAATGGCTTTTTCTTGAAATACTAAACTTACAAAGAGATTAAATCTAATTTCCAAAACATTTATAATAAAAATAATCTCATAAATTAAACTACTTAATTTAAATTTAATAAATTAATATAAAGATTCTATTTTAAAAGACAATAATTTTCATTCATATATATTAAAAAAATATTTTATTTTTTAAATTATAAAGAAAAATGGATTTAAATGAGGAATGAAAAATATATTTAAATGAAAAATGAAAAATAAAATTATAATGTTTATAAAAAATTGGATTATATTGATGGAGAATAAGGGAGAAAAAAAATTAGTTTGTATTGGTAGAAGTGAATAATCTTCATTCACATATATTATAAAAATATTTAGTTTTTAAAATATAAAGAAAAATAGATTTAAATGAGGAATGAAAAATATATTTAAATGAAGAATGAAAAGTAAAGTTATAATGCTCGAATATAAAGTTGGATTTTATTGATGGAGAATAAAAGGAAAAAAAAAATTGGATTATATTGATGGAGAATAAAGGGAAAAAGAATTAATTTGTATTGGTAGAAGTGATAGTTGTTCATTTAGTTTTTAAAGTATAAAGAAAAATAGATTTAAATAAGGAATGAAAAATATATTTAAATGAAGAATGAAAAGTAAAGTTATAATGCTCGAATATAAAGTTGGATTTTATTGATAGAGAATAAAGGGAAAAAAAAATATTGGATTATATTGATGGAGAATAAAGGGAAAAAGAATTAATTTGTATTGGCACAAGTGATAGTTGTTCTTACTACGAATAAAAATAATTTAAAGAAAAAAGAATATAAATATTTAAAAGAGAAAATAAATGTGAATGGAGAGAAAAAGAGGTTAAATGTAGGAATAGGAAGAGAAGATAATAAAAAAATAAAAATGATATATATATATATATATATATATATATATATATATAAAATAGGAAAATGAATGCTAATTAATAGGTGGTTGAGGTTTAATATAGGAAGGGGAGAAGGTAATAAAAAAAAATGATTTAAAGAAAAGAGAGCATAAATATTTATAAAAGGAAGATGAACGCTAACCAAGAGGAGGTTGAATATAGGAAGGGAGAAGATAATAAAAAAATTTCTTATACAATTTAGTGTTTTTTTTTAGGTATATATGGTTAGTTTTTTATAATTGTAATTATTTAGATATTTTTATATTATTTTATATAAAGTTCATTTCAATATTGTACTTTTCTTATAATGTAATCAGTCATATACAACATGAGTGGACTTAATGGTGTTGGCTTGGCTGTGATTTTAAAAATAGATTATTATTTTTATACAGCCTGAGTGGGCCTAATAGTTAAGAACATGTGTTTCCTCTTAAGAGGTCACAAGTTCAAATCCGAGAGGGATAAGGTATGTATACCTTAGTAGACTTTACCAGTAAATCCTCATCTCTGCAAATTCATAGGACTTTATGTACCTGCAAGTCCTATATAAAAGAAGTCCTGTATAAAAGAGTCCATCACTGTGGTTTCTTTCATGTTGCATAAACTTCTTTACGCTTGATCTTTTGACGCTGCAAACTCTGCACTTCCATTCCTCTTGCTCTGCTCGCATCAATATTAACCACCATGTCAGATATAATGCTGGACGCTTTGGATGTAATGCTGGACGCTTCGGATGAAGAGGAAGACGCGCCAAAGGCCTCCAGCATCGACATGATGATCCCAAACAACATGCTGCCGAAGGCCCCAAACCACGACTTGGTCTCATACACGCAGGAGGCTTCAAGCTGCATTGATGTTTCATACAATCAAGAAATCCGTCCTCTGCTGGACGTAGTCGACAGGCTGCGTAACCTGGACATTACCAAGGAAGGCATCGAGCTCCCAAGCATAGTGGTGGTCGGAGATCAATCCAGCGGCAAGTCAAGCGTGCTCGAATCCCTCGCAGGCATAAAGCTTCCCAGAGGCCAAGGTATGTGTACGCGAGTCCCTCTTGTTATGCGCCTCAAAAGCTGCAAAGACCAAGCAGAAGCCTCAATATCCATTGAATACCTTGGCAAGAAGGAGAGAATAGAAGAATCCGAGATAACAGAAAAAATCAAAGATGCTACAGCGGCCATCGCGGGAGAAGGGTGGGGCATAAGTTTTAATGCAATAACGCTAGAGGTTG
>JASDQU010374570.1:31081-41437 GCA_032191745.1 Picea mariana
GTTCGAAACCGCATCGACAACGAAACCAACGAGGAGGCGCGGAAGAAGGAGAAGGCATTGTTCGAGTCTCATCCAAAGCTCAAAAAGATCGACAAGTCCATAGTCGGAATCCCAGTTTTGGCGACGAAATTGATGCACATTCAAGCAAGAAGCATCAACAAATCGCTCCCTACAATCGTCAAGAAAATCGACACTATGCTCTCGGATCGCCAGGCGGAGCTGACCAATCTCCCGCAGCATCTGTGCAATCCACGGGAGGCCGACGTAGCGTTCGTGAAGGTGCTGAACTCAATGAAAGAATGTCTGAATAAAATTGTGATCGAGGGGGACTTCAAGCAATTCCAAGATGACAAGCAGATGCACTGCACGGCTCGGCTGCGGGAGATGTTTGAGAGCTACTATAACGATCTCCGCAACACCGGCTCCATCGCTGGAAAGTTTCTGGCGAAGGAGACGGAGATGCTGGAGGAGGCGAAGGGCGTCGGGCTTCCCAACTTCTTGTCACGTCCGGTGTTCCTGAACCTGTTGCAGAGGCTGGTGGACCAAATCACGGACAGGAGCTTGGAGCTGGTCTTCAAGGTATGGGAATTCATGGAAAACGTCATAATGCAAATCATTGACTTTTATTGCCATTGCTATCCACAGCTGCAGAGCGATGCCCGAAGAGTCGTCCATGATCTTGTTCGGAAAATGAAGGAAGAATGCGAGATTCATGTAAATAAGCTGATCCAAATGGAGAAATTCGTGGATTTCACTCTTAGCCCTTTTTACATGGAAACATACGGCAGGCTGCTCAGTTCCAAAACCGCATTCATGGACAGACTGCGTAATCTTGTTGCAGAAATTTCGATTTATGGCAGTGGCAGAGGTAACACGGTGGTCCTTGATGGAGTTGGAGAAGTGGATGTATCAGAGATACTGGAAGTCCCTACTGAGCGCGTGGAGGAGGCCTACGATATGCAGATGAGCGTCATAGCTTACTGGAACGTTGTCACTCTCAGGATGGGAGATGGGATTCCTTTGTATCTCCAATTCATTTGCAGAAATTTGGTGATGAATGAGTTTAACTATGAGATCCTGGCACAAGTGGGAGGTCCCAGATTTGGTGCCATGGAGCAGTTACTGCAAGAGAGCCCCTTGGTTGCAAACAAGAGGAGAAGCTTAACAGACAGCATTGATCTGCTGAAGGAGTCTAAGAGTACTGTTGGGACTATCATGGATCGGATTGCAAAGGTTTAAGTTCTTGTATTTCCATCCCTCTTCTTTTTTCTTATTCTATACTAAGTAGCTATAATCAGAGCACTCTTGGTGGCTTATAATGCCATTGAACCTTTTATAGGCTTGTAATGCCGTTGAACCTTTTATCCAGTATAAGAATGTCATTTTACAGTTTCGCTGAATATAAAAGTTTTATGAGAGGATCAGGTCATCATGACTTAAGTTTCTTTTGAGACTCGCCATCACTTAGTCCGCATGGGATTTGGTCCCAAACAGATTCAGAGATCTATATCCGTGAGGTTTTGGACCCCACTTCCAAAATTAAGATTAGATTTTAATCTTTATTAAAGTAAAGTAGTTATATTAAAGGAGGAAATATTATATTTTTGGATTAAAATCTTTATATTTGAGTAATTAGGTCGAAAAGAGTACATCTATTGACAATGGGCAGATTTAATCGGGGTTTAGTGTTTAATAAGTTTTCTATGGACAGGATTAAATATGGCTGGAATATTCTTAGTAGTCATACAAAATAAATGGCTGTGATTTCAATCATTAACTTCCTAGCTATTATAAAGACATCGGTTTATGTGTTTACTTTTTTACATTTACCTAATCATATTTAAAAATTACTTTGATAGCTAATTGATTGCCACTTAAGTGATTAAGAGAAATTAAAATATTAACACCAGATAAATTAAGCCCAACAGTTTATTTGTTAATCAATAATAAAATTTAATATATTCTTTTAACGATTCTTTTCATCTTATCAACCTTTGGGGGTTGATCAACCACAATTATATGGCTGTGCTAGTTATTTTTATATAATTTTAGTGTTTTAAGTTTTTTTTATGTTAAATCTATTTTTTATTTAAAAATGGATTTTAAATAATAAAAAATTGCAATTTCTTACAAATTTATGTTTATCCATTTAAATAATGATTTAGTACAAATTTTGTTGCTCAATTCTATTGAAAAAAAATATTTCTTAAAACAACACCAAAATATATTATTTTAAATCATATATATTTATATGAATACAAAATAATTTATAAAATATTAATTATATATATTTAATAATTTTTATTTTCCATAATAAAAATATTTACATATGAGCATAATAAGTGAAAACATTCACAGCAAATAAGTTAATATATATAATCAATTAAAAAACTTAAAATACAATTACAACAAAAATATATTAATATATATGATCAATTAAAATACATTATAATATATTAATATATATAATCAATTAAAGTCAATTGGATATAGTTTGGATGGTTGTGAGGAATGATTGTTATTCTCCTCATCTTGTTTCAATTCCCATAATAACATAAATAAAGTTCTTAATGAGTATGTTATAATGACTTCTAACCTATATGTATTGAAAAATTACTTTTAATTCAAAATTGAATAACACAACATATAAACAATTAAAAAACTTAAAATACAATCACAACAAATATATTAATATATATGATCAATTAAAATACATTATAATAGTAAAATCTATAATTATTATAAATATTACAATAATATAAATAAAATTAAAAAAATAATATATAAAAATAAAAATTATAAAAATATAAAATAATAAATATAAGTCTAAATTAGATTTAGTTTAACTGTACATACAAATAAAAAATATGAATAGTATTTAATTTGAGTAATTAAAATAATAATTATTATCATCTTAGTTAGTTAAATTTTTACAAATAACATATTAAATTCTTAATAAATATGTTATTGTAATTCAAAATTTTCTCCAAACTTTATATTAAAAATAAAAAATTATTTATAAAAAGTAAATATTATTCAAAGTATAAAAAAAGTTAATACTAGAATAATACATTTACATCATACATCACATCATAAAAGAAATAAATTGCTATTTTACTTTTAGATATTAATCCATCACATCATAAAAGAAATAAATTGCTCTTTATTTTACTTTTTAGATATTAATATATAAAGAGTAAATATCATTCAAATCATACATCACATCATAAAAGAAATAAATTGCTATTTTACTTTTAGATATTAATCCATCACATCATAAAAGAAATAAATTGCTCTTTATTTTACTTTTTAGATATTAATATATAAAGAGTAAATATCATTCAAAGTATAAAAGATGTTAATGCAAGAATAATACATTTACATCATACATCACATCATAAAAGAAATAAATTGCTATTTTACTTTTAGATATTAATACATCACATCATAAAATAAATAAATTGCTCTTTATTTTACTTTTTAGATATTGATATCAATTTTTACATATATGTGCATGTATATATACAAATAAAATATTAATAAAATTATTTTAATATAAATATAAGTTAAAAAAATAATAAAATATTAAAAATTATTTATAAAAAAAAAAAAAAGTAAATATCACTCAAAGTATAAAAGAAAATATAAGTTAATAAAATATTAAAAATTATTTATAAAAAAATAAATATCACTCAAAGTATAAAAGATGTTAATGTAAGAATAATATATTTACATCATACATCACATCATAAAATAAATAAATTGCTCTTTGTTAGTCTCTATCGTAGGCATAGAGGGATGCATATTATCTTTGTTGGAACTAGGGAACTTAAAACATCAATTTTTATATTTAAAAAAGTATCATATTTGTTATGCTCTTATTGGACAAGGAATTGGAGGTCTTATTGTCGGCTTCATTATTCCCAATGTTATATATGTTGGCATATCCAAAGTATTTGATCGTATATNTATTTTGTTATGCATTCGTCGAAGGTGGATTAATGCTAGCATTAATTGGAATGTTTGGTTTAGCATTTTATGCTAGGTAAATTTATGGCAATGTGTTTGGCCTTCCAATACATTCTCTAGTATTCGAACTATTGTTACAAAAAATATAATAATTTTTTTGGGATACATCAGAGACCTACCACATTGCATTTTTTTTCTTAAATGTTTACAGAGCATTTCTAACAGACTTAAATGTTTACCTAAAAGGCTTGGTAGCGTTCAATGCTTACTTAACAGGCTTGGTAGAATACATTTTCTTCTGTTTTTTAAATTTATATGCGTCAGTGACATTGGTGGTTTACTGGTTCATGCTTGTTTTTTGCATCTCCATTGATTTCTTGTTTGCATGTTGTTGTTGTTCTTGCTTGCCTGTTTGTGTTGTTGTAGTTTGCACGTTTGGGTTTCTGCAATTGCGATTGGAACTGCATCACTCCTGGTGGAGTGGTTGTTGCTTGTTTCTTTCTTCAATGCATGATGTTTATTGTTGTTTGATTGGACTTTGGAGGGTTCTGGTTCTACGCCTGCAGTTGGTCCTTTTGCTTCTTCTTAACTAGGTTATTATTTGCTTTGTTGCTTCTTCTTCTTTAGCTAGGGTTTGCAATATTGGGATGGTGCATCCACGGTTGGATCTCTTGTTACATTTTTTGCAATGGAGTCTGCATAGAATACTATGAAGATAAAATAACATACTAAAAAAATGGAGTCGATGTAAATTGCATCTCTTAGGCGTTGAACCAGAGTTTGTCGGCCTCAAAGTATATTTCATAGTTGGCGATGCTTTTTCTATGGATTATGTGTTACAATGGTTTCATAGTTATGGGAGTAGGTTTTGTTGTGTGGGTGATATAATTTTTCTCTCCCTTTTATTTTCCTCTTGTAAACTGCGTTTCTGGCTCTATAGTTGCTCACCTTTCTGTGGTCATTTCGACCAACAACCGTTCGGTTGCATACTTAGCCAGTTTTATGGAAGCGGCTTCGCAGATAGCTTCTATCGAACTATGAAAGGCTATTTTCGGTGTATAAATATTTTACCTGGAACTTTCGTGTTCTAGAAATCGACCCAGCAACCCTCGAACTCGCAACCGTGCCTCTGTCTGCAATGAGTTTGTCTATTCTACCTAACTTTCCATACTTAGACGAATTTTCAAAGTTTAGCGGATTGACGATTTTCCGGGTTCAGAAAAATTAAAACCATTTGTCACTCTGTTGAATCCCCGCTACCTTCCGCCCTTCCCAGTAGACATTAATTATGATTTGAAAAGTCAGAACCGACCAGACAGGTTCGAAAAGATGGGCTTTAATAATTGGAAAGTTGGAGGACATCTCCCATTAAAATGAATAGACAGGTGAATATTATGGGATCTGCTAATTTCTTTTGCCTGCATTTTGAATTTGCAAAAACAATATTATTATTTTTTGTGGTCTTTTAGTTTTATTAAAATCTTCGGCACAGTCCACGAACATGTCACCCATAGAGGCCTTGATGTCATGTCCCTCTTTAATATTGTGCATATCTTAGATGTCAGATTTGAGAATCTGCTTGGATATGGGAATTTCAATACGTGTTATTAGTCATTGTTCGTCGTACATATTCGAAAAGATTGGCATTAATAAGCGAAAATATCGAGAACATATGTCATTAAAACGAATTAACAGAAAATCTACGGAAGATCATCCAGCACTGCTTTTAAATACTTATCGTCATTTCTCTCTATCATCAAAGAGTTGCGCTTTAGGGTGCCTTCGTTCTAATGTTCCTAGTCATGGACATGTAAGACAACTTAGAGATGCGATTGAGGCCCAGATGAAAGAAGAGAGACTGGTTTTATGTGACGTGAGCTTTCAGTAAAAAAAAAACTGTGTTATAGAAGAGAAACTCGGAGAGGAGGAAAAAAAATAGAACAAGTATGTTCTGGTTGTGGTGTTCTCCCTGTGTTCGATGCTTTGGTTGGTTGAAAAGGTTGCCTGGAGATTTGTTTGTTGAACTTCTTTGTTTTCTTGCTAGGAGTTGTAATGGATTTTCAGATCATGTGCAAAATAGTTCTTTGTTGAAGTATATAGCTTCTTCCAACAACACAAATTTGACAAGTGTATCGAATTCTACAGATCCCACAAGAATTTGTGTTCCTCCAGGGCGGCGCATTTATAGTGCCTTGCAAAAATGGCTTGTCATGTTCATAAATGACGTGAAATATTACTCCATTTGTGAATGTAACCAGAGGCGGGTAACCGAAACTGTATGGGTGGATAAAATGGCATATTATCACTACAAAAGTTTATATTTCAAAATTTGATAAGCTACATGTGGGTCTAGTAACCGACTTGATAGAAATCCATGTTCTTTGTCAAAGTTTGTTTGGTTTCCTCTGGATGTAGTTGCAGACTCTACATATTTGGCATCACCTCCGAACATTCCAATCCTTTCCGTGGGCCGCCATACCTACCACCGCTATGAGGAAAGATATATTATGATGTGATTTGCAACATTTGATACACTTTCTAGATTTGTGTTGGTTTGTTCTACAACATTTGATGCACTTTCCAGAGCTGTGCTAGCCGAATAAGTTATGTACCTCAACAGATTTTCATTTTGCAGTTGGGTTGGATGTTTCTTCCAATTTACTGTAATAAAGCAAAGAATTTCAACATACAAATCTTCAGGTGGGCTTTTCAACCAACTAGATGATCGAATACAGGGAGAATCAGTCACAACATACTTGAAATTGTTTCCCCTGCCATGGCTATTGTGACATAAAATGACTCCCTCCACTTTGAGATCAGCCTGAATCACATTTCTAAGTTGTCTCGGATGTCAAGGGTCAGGAACATTGCAAGGAAATCACCTTAAACCCCAATTTTTGGATGGTAGAGGGAAATTAATACTTGGCAAAGAATGGAATGTTGAATAAGCACCATTGCAAACAAGGCATATCTGGAAGAGACAAGTTATTCAAAAAACTGGGATAGATGTACTTGGAAGCCCCGATTAAGTACAAACCCCCAAATTGATATTCAACTCATTTTCTTACCAATAAAGGGTTTGAACGTCAAGAAAATTGTCAAGAAGCTTCATTAATGTACATATTTTTTATTGGTCGTTGGCAGGCCAAATCAAAATCGTTGTGGCAAATAGCCTCAATTGTATTTTGTAACCCATCTTATTTGAATATAGAATAATTCTGGTTTATTTTTTAATAGTATTTTCCAATCTCTGGTATTTGTTTTAATTTTATTTTCTACCTTCGCCTGTGTCGTTAAACATGGATGAGAAGCTTTTCTTTATGTTGCCCACTACTTCAATTTAAATAAAGCCTGCTCTATTCGTTGCTTACATTTTACATTTAAGAATATTTTTTCATAAGCCATACTTATGTGGCGTCAGCCCTGTATTTAAAGAAACAAATTGGAGGACCTGTCCTACTTCCATTCTTCGGGTGTCGTAAATAGAATGAATTAATGAGTTACAACAAGGCAGCTCAAGTGTTGACGCAATGTTCTTGTTTAGTATGTTGACACAATGTGTGTGTACTCAGGTGCATTTACTCCCATCCCATCCCTGTTCCTTCATATACATCTTGCAGCCAAAGAGCTTATGTCGTCTGTAAGGAATACAAGATGAATAGATGATAAGGAGTTTATATGTTGGCCAATACTTAGCCAGTTATCTGGCCACCAACCCTTGGGTTCACAGTACCCAGCGCCTATGTCCCCTATTCTGTCATATACATCTTGCAGCCAAAGAACTTCAGTGATCTGCAGTTTATGATTTTACTAGTCAGAACCCATCAGGGGTTCAAAAACATTGTCATTAATAAACGTGCAAAAAAGGTTTTTCGACTATCAGATACTTGTCCCTTTTCCCCTTTTCCTTTTCCCATCCATTATGGCTTTTTGGTTTTATACTTAGTCGTATTTCTATGATGGGAAGTTGCAGGGTTCGCAGGCTGGCATATCTTCATCTCCATCTGTATCTTCACATGATGAATTCGATCGAGCGTTGTTCCTTTCCATACCTAGGAAATTTTATGGTCGGGTTGTCGGGTTGGCCTTTTCTTCTTCCCACTCGTTATCGCTTTCTAGATATACACTTAGTCGCCTTTCTATGGTATCTGGTTCCAGAGTTGGTGGGCTGACATGTCTTCATCTCCATCTATATCCTCACATGACGGATTGGGTCGACCGTTGTTATTTTCCATACTTAGCCAATTTTATGGCAGTCGTTGCGGGGTCGGCGCTTACAAACCCGGTTGTTTATCGTTTCGTTATATACATCTTGCACTCAAAACATATGTGATCTACAATTCCATCGTGGGTTCCTCGTATACATTAACTTCCTTGAAAGTATTTGTTGTTGTCTTCCATCCCCAACAACTTGGTATCCTTCCTGATATACATCAACAATGCTCTTACTAGTGGCAACTGGACACAGTGGTACTAAAGATACTTATGTGATCTGCAATTTATGCCTTAACTGATGAGAACTTAGCATGGGTTCGAAAGCATTTGCATTAATAATCAAACATTAGATGTTCTTCTGCGAGATACTTAGTCCTTTTTCCCTTGTCTTGTTCCCATGTATTATCTCTTTCTAGTTATATACTTAGTCACGTTTCTATGATCACTGCCTCCAACGTTGGCATGTTGACATATCTTCATCTCCATCTATATCCTCGCATGGCGAATTGGTCCCCCCGCTGTTCCTTTTCATACTTAGTGAATTTTATGGCGAATTGGACTGTGTATTCCATACCTAGCCACATTTTTTATCCCGGGTTCTCAGGTGGGCAAGCTCAAAATTGGGCATCCATTGCTCTGTGGCCTACAAATAGCGCCCATAATTTCATGATATACAAATTGATAGGCGAACCTGTAGACTAGCTGACTCAATATTTCACTTCTATTGTTCTGTGTCCTCCAAACAAAGCTCCCAGTTCCACGATATACAAATTGACACACAGAGTCCAGGGCTGGCGGGGTGGAGATTGCCATTATTTATGGATGGTAATCTCTATCAAGTATCTAAAAGCATCTAAAAAATTATTTTCAATACTAAATTACCTCTTAGTAGTGACAACTAGACATAGGTAAGAAACAATTGGCATCACACCCTCCGCGATATACGAATTGACTACCGTATTTTGACATCGTCGGCTCTTCCCTATTACAAATTATGCATTCAAATGTTTGGAGCGATACAACTTGAACATCGAGGCCTCACGTCTTCTACAAAGACCTTGTCAGCCTATATTGGGTTCTCATGTTGCTGGGTTCACGAAATGTCCAACTCTTGGATATTGTTTCGGGTTAGCACCAAACTTTGTTCTACCACAATTCGCAAATGTTTCAAAGTACTAACTTCCTCTCGTTCCTAATATAGATTGGTTCTGCTCTTACTCGCGAAACCTGAACACAATGGTACGAAACAGTTGGCATCCGACCCTCCGCAATATACAATTCGACTGTAGACTCGTCCATCCTTTTTCTCTTTTTTTATTCCCGTGTATTATGGTACTATAACGTATGGACATGATATTTTATAGAACATGTACGTATTGTGCATTCCATGCTTAGCCACATTTTGGATCGCGGGTTCTCAGGCAGGCAGACTCAAAATTGGCCTCCATTGTTCACTTCCCTACAAATAGCACCCAAAATTCCGCGATATACAAATTGACAAGCGGACCTACGGACAGGTTGACTCAACATTGCACTTTTATTGTTCTGTGTCCTCCAAACAACGCTCCCAGTTCCTTGATATACATATTGACACATGGAGTCCAGGGCTAGCAGGGTTGATATTGCCATTGTTTAAGGATGGTAATCCCTATCAAGTATCTAACAGTATCTAAGAAATTATTTTCAATACTAAATTAGCTCTTAGTAGTGACAATTGGAAACAGAGGTACGAAACAGTTGGCATAAAACCCTCCGCAATATACAAATTGACTACCAGATTCCGACATCATCCACTCTCCCATATTACAGATTATGCATTCCAAATTTTGGAGCGATACAATTTGAATGTCGGGGCCTTGCGTCTTCTGCAGAGACCTTTTCAGCCTGTTTTGGATCCTCCTGTTGTCAGGTTCATGAAATGTCCAACTCTTGGATACTATTTTGGGTTCGCACCAAGCTTTGTTCTACCACGGTTCACAAATGTTTCAAAGTATCTGTCGTTGCCTCCCATCCTCACTAACTTCCTCTCATTCCTAATATAGATTGGTTGTGCTCTTACTAGTCACAACTGAACACAATGGTACGAAACAGTTGGCATCCCACCCTTCGCAATATACAAATTGACTACCAGGTTCACATATTGTACTCAAAATTTTCGTGATATACAATTCC
>JASDQU010374570.1:41630-54981 GCA_032191745.1 Picea mariana
GTTCGAAACCGCATCGACAACGAAACCAACGAGGAGGCGCGGAAGAAGGAGAAGGCATTGTTCGAGTCTCATCCAAAGCTCAAAAAGATCGACAAGTCCATAGTCGGAATCCCAGTTTTGGCGACGAAATTGATGCACATTCAAGCAAGAAGCATCAACAAATCGCTCCCTACAATCGTCAAGAAAATCGACACTATGCTCTCGGATCGCCAGGCGGAGCTGACCAATCTCCCGCAGCATCTGTGCAATCCACGGGAGGCCGACGTAGCGTTCGTGAAGGTGCTGAACTCAATGAAAGAATGTCTGAATAAAATTGTGATCGAGGGGGACTTCAAGCAATTCCAAGATGACAAGCAGATGCACTGCACGGCTCGGCTGCGGGAGATGTTTGAGAGCTACTATAACGATCTCCGCAACACCGGCTCCATCGCTGGAAAGTTTCTGGCGAAGGAGACGGAGATGCTGGAGGAGGCGAAGGGCGTCGGGCTTCCCAACTTCTTGTCACGTCCGGTGTTCCTGAACCTGTTGCAGAGGCTGGTGGACCAAATCACGGACAGGAGCTTGGAGCTGGTCTTCAAGGTATGGGAATTCATGGAAAACGTCATAATGCAAATCATTGACTTTTATTGCCATTGCTATCCACAGCTGCAGAGCGATGCCCGAAGAGTCGTCCATGATCTTGTTCGGAAAATGAAGGAAGAATGCGAGATTCATGTAAATAAGCTGATCCAAATGGAGAAATTCGTGGATTTCACTCTTAGCCCTTTTTACATGGAAACATACGGCAGGCTGCTCAGTTCCAAAACCGCATTCATGGACAGACTGCGTAATCTTGTTGCAGAAATTTCGATTTATGGCAGTGGCAGAGGTAACACGGTGGTCCTTGATGGAGTTGGAGAAGTGGATGTATCAGAGATACTGGAAGTCCCTACTGAGCGCGTGGAGGAGGCCTACGATATGCAGATGAGCGTCATAGCTTACTGGAACGTTGTCACTCTCAGGATGGGAGATGGGATTCCTTTGTATCTCCAATTCATTTGCAGAAATTTGGTGATGAATGAGTTTAACTATGAGATCCTGGCACAAGTGGGAGGTCCCAGATTTGGTGCCATGGAGCAGTTACTGCAAGAGAGCCCCTTGGTTGCAAACAAGAGGAGAAGCTTAACAGACAGCATTGATCTGCTGAAGGAGTCTAAGACTACTGTTGGGACTATCATGGATCGGATTGCAAAGGTTTAAGGTTTAAGTTCTTTTTCTTATTCTATACTAAGTAGCTATAATCAGAGCACTCTTGGTGGTTTATAATGCCGTTGAACCTTTTATCCAGTATAAGAATGTAATTTTACAGTTTCGCTGGATATAAAAGTTTTATGAGAGGATCAGGTCATCATGACTTAAGTTTCTTTTGAGACTCGCCGTCACTTAGTCCGCATGGGATTTGGTCCCAAACAGATTCAGAGATCTATATCCGTGAGGTTTTGGACCCCACTTCCAAAATTAAGATTAGATTTTAATCTTTATTAAAGTAAAGTAGTTATATTAAAGTAGGAAATATATGCAGTAGTTTAAAAGTTTTAAGAAATTATTCTTTTTCCTTGATATTTATTTTTGGATTACTTTGGTTAGAAATCCTTGATTATTTTTATATAATTTTAATGTTTAAAGTTTTTTTTATGATAAATTTATTTCTTATTTAAAAATGGATTTTAAATAATAAAAAATAACAATTTCTTACAAATTTATATTCATCCATTCAAATAATGATTTAGTACAAATTTATGTTGCTCAATTTTAATGAAAAAAAACATTTCTTAAAACAACACCAAAATATATTATTTTAAATCATGTATATTTATACGAATTAAAAATAATTTATAAAATATTAATTATATATATTTAATAATTTTTATTTTCCATAGTAAAAATATTTACATATGAGCATAATAAGTAAAAACATTCATAGTAAATAAGTTAATTACGTCGAAATGCGTACACCTATTGACAATGGGCAGATTTAATAGGGGTTTAGTGCTTAATAAGTTTTTTATGGACAAGATTAAATATGGCTGGAATATTCTTAGTAGTCTCACAAAATAAATGGCTGTGATTTCAATCATTAACTTCCTAGCTATTATAAAGACATCCGTTTATGTGTTTACTTTTTTACATTTACCTAATCATATTTAAAAATTACTTTGATATATTGTAATGACTTCTAACCTATATGTATTGAAAAATTACTTTTGATTTAAAATTGAATAACACAACATATAATCAATTAAAAAACTTAAAATACAATTACAACAAATATATTAATATATATTATCAATTAAAATACATTATAATAGTAAAATCTATAATTATTATAAATATTACAATAATATAAATAAAATTAAAAAAATACAATATATATAAAAATATAAATATAAATTATATAAATATAAAAATATAAAATAATAAATACAAGTCTAAATTAGATTTAGTTTAACTGTACAAACAAATAATAAATATGAATAGTATTTAATTACTTTTAGATATTAATCCATCACATCATAAAAGAAATAAATTGCTATTTTACTTTTAGATATTAATACATCACATCATAAAAGAAATAAATTGCTCTTTATTTTACTATTCATATTTAATTACTTTTAGATATTAATCCATCACATCATAAAAGAAATAAATTGCTATTTTACTTTTAGATATTAATACATCACATCATAAAAGAAATAAATTGCTCTTTATTTTACTTTTTAGATATTGATATCAATGTTTACATATATGTGCATGTATATATACAAATAAAATATTAATAAAATTATTATTTTAATATAATATAAGTTAAAAAAATTATAAAATATTAAAAATTATTTATAAAAAAAGTAAATATCACTCAAAGTATAAAAGATGTTAATGTAAGAATAATATATTTACATCATACATCACATCATAAAATAAATAAATTGCTCTTTGTTAGTTTTTATTGTAGGCATAGAGGGATGCATATTATCTATTGTTGGAACTAGGGAACTTAAAACATCAATTTTTATATTTAAAAAAGTACCATATTTGTTATGCTCTGATTGGACAAGGGATTGGAGGTCTTATTGTTGGCTTCGTTATTCCCAATGTTATATATGTTGGCATATCCAAAGTATTTGATCGTATATGGTCTTTTTGAATCATATATTTTGTTATGCATTCGTCGAAGGTGGATTAATGCTAGCATTAATTTGAATGTTTGGTTTAACATTTTATGCTAGGTAAATTTATGGCAATGTGTTTGGACTTCCAATACATTCTCTAGTATTCGAACTATTGTTACAAAAAATATAATAATTTTTTTGGGATACGTCAGAGACCTACCACATTGCATTTTTTTTCTTAAATGTTTACAGAGCATTTCTAACAGACTTAAATGTTTACAGAGCATTTCTAACAGACTTAAATGTTTACCTAAAAGGCTTGGTAGTGTTCAATGCTTACTTAACAGGCTTGGTAGAATACATTTTCTTCTGTTTTTTAAATTTATATGCGTCAGCGACATTGGTGGTTTACTGGTTCATGCTTGTTTTTTGCATCTCCATTGATTTCTTGTTTGCATGTTGTTGTTGTTCTTTCTTGCCTGTTTGTGTTGTTGTAGTTTGCACGTTTGGGTTTCTGCAATTGCGATTGGAACTGCATGTGGAGTGGTTGTTGCTTGTTTCTTTGTTCAATGCATGATGCTTATTGTTGTTTGATTGGACTTTGGAGGGTTCTGATTCTACGCCTGCAGTTAGTCCTTTTGCTGCTTCTTAACTGGGTTGTTATTTGCTTTGTTGCTTCTTCTTCTTTGGCTAGGGTTTGCAATATTGGGATGGTGCATCCGCGGTTGGATCTCTTGTTACATTTTTTGCAATGGAGTCTGCATAGAATACTATGAAGATAAAATAACATACTAAAAAAATGGAGTCGATGTAAATTGCATCTCTTAGGCGTTGAACCAGAGTTTGTCGGCCTCAAAGTATATTTCATAGTTGGCAATGCTTTTTCCATGGATTATGTGTTACTATGGTTTCATAGTTATGGGAGTAGGTTTTGTTGTGTGGGTGATATAATTTTTCTCTCCCTTTTATTTTCCTCTTGTAAACTGTGTTTCTGGCTCTATAGTTGCTCGCCTTTCTGTGGTCATTCCGACAAACAACCGTTCGGTTGCATACTTAGCCAGTTTTATGGAAGCGGCTTCACGGATAGCTTCTATCGAACTATGAAAGGCTATTTTCGATGTATACATGTTTTACCTGGAACTTTCGTGCTCTAGAACTCGACCCAGCACCCCTCGAACTCGCAACTGTGCCTTTGTCTGCAATGAGTTTGTCTATTCTACCTAACTTTCCATACTTAGTCGAATTTTCAAAGTTTAGCGGATTGATGATTTTTCGGGTTCAGAAAATTTAAAACCATTTGTTACTCCGTTGAATCCCCGCTACCTTTTGCCCTTCCCAGTAGACATTAATTATGATTTGAAAAGTCAGAACCGACCAGACAGGTTCGAAAAGATGGGCTTTAATAATTGGAAAGTTGGAGGACATCTCCCATTAAAATGAATAGACAGGTGAATATTATGGGATCTGCTAATTTCTTTTGCCTGCATTTTGAATTTGCAAAAACAATATTATTATTTTTTGCGGTCTTTTAGTTTTCTTAAATTCTTCGGCACAGTCCACGAACATGTCACCCATAGAGGCCTTGATGTCATGTCCCTCTTTAATATTGTGCATATCTTAGATGTCAGATTTGAGAATCTGCTTGGATATGGGAATTTTAATACGTGTTATTAGTCACTGTTCGTCGTACATATTCGAAAAGATTGGCATTAATAAGAGAAAATATCAAGAACATATGTCATTAAAATGAATTAACAGAAAATCTGCGGAAGATCATCCAGCACTGTTTTTAAATACTTATCGTCATTTCTCTCTATCATCAAAGATTTGCGCTTTAGGGTGCCTTCATTCTAATGTTCCTAGTCATGGACATGTAAGACAACTTAGAGATGCAATTGAGGCCCAGATGAAAGAAGAGAGACTGTTTTTATGTGACGTGAGCTTTCAGTAAAAAAAAAACTGTGTTATAGAAGAGAAACTCGGAGAGGAGGAAAAAAAATAGAACAAGTATGTTCTGGTTGGTGTTCTCCCTGTGTTCGATGCTTTGGTTGGTTGAAAAGGTTGCCTGGAGATTTTTTTGTTGAACTTCTTTGTTTTCTTGCTAGGAGTTGTAATGGATTTTCAGGTCATGTGCAAAATAGTTCTTTGTTGAAGTATATAGCTTCTTCCAACAACAAAAATTTGGCAAGTGTATCGAATTCTACAGATCCCACAAGAATTTGTGTTCCTCCAGGGCAGCGCATTTACAGTGCCTTGCAAAAATGCCTTGTCATGTTCATAAATGACGTGAAATATTACTCCATTTGTGAATGTAACTAGAGGCGGGTAACCGAAACTGTATGGGTGGATAAAATGGCATATTATCACTACAAAAGTTTATATTTCAAAATTTGATGAGCTACATGTGGGTCTAGTAACCGACTTGATAGAAAGCCATGTTCTTTGTGAAAGTTTGTTCGGTTTCCTCTGGATGTAGTTGCAGACTCCACATATTTGGTGTCACCTCCAAACATTCCAATCCTTTCTGTGGGCCGCCATACCTACCACCGCTATGAGGAAAGATATATTATGATGTGATCTGCAACATTTGATACACTTTCTAGATCTGTACTAGTTTGTTCTACAACATTTGATGCACTTGCCAGAGCTGTGCTAGCCGAATAAGTTATGTACCTCAACAGATTTTCATTTTGCAGCTGGGTTAGATGTTTCTTCCAATTTACTGTAATAAAGCAAAGAATTTCAACATACAAATCTTCAGGTGGCCTTTTCAACCAACCAGATGATCGAATAGAGGGAGAATCAGTCACAACATACTTGAAATTTTGTCCCCTGCCATGGCTATTGTGACATAAAATGACTCCCTCCACTTCGAGATTAGCCTGAATCACATTTCTAAGTTGTCTCAGATGTCAAGGGTCAGGAACATTTCAAGGAAATCACCTTAAACCCCAAGTTTTGGATGGTAGAGGGAAATTAATACTTGGCAAAGAATGGAATGTTGAATAAGCACCCATTGCAAACAAGGCATATCTGGAAGAGACAAGTTATTCAAAAAACTGGGATAGATGTACTTGGAAGCCCTGATTAAGTACAAACCCCCAAATTGATATTCAACTCATTTTTTTACCAATAAAGGGTTTGAACGTCAAGAAAATTATCAAGAAGCTTCATCAATGTACATATTTTTTATCGGTCATTGGCAGGCCAAATCGCAATCGTTGTGGCAAATAGCCTCAATTGTATTTTGTAACCCATCTTATTTGAATATAGAATAATTCTGGTTTATTTTTTAATAGTATTTTCCAATCTCTGGTATTTGTTTTAATTTTATTTTCTACCTTCGCCTGTGTCGTTAAACATAGATGAGAAGCTTTTCTTTCTGCTGCCCACTACTTCAATTTAAATAAAGCCTGCTCTGTTCATTGCTTACATTTTACATTTAAGAATAATTTTTCATAAGCCATACTTATGTGGCGTCAGCCCTGTATTTAAAGAAACAAATTGGAGGACCCATCCTGCTTCCATTCTTCAGGTGTCGTAAATAGAATGAATTAATGAGTTACAACAAGGCAGCTCAAGTGTTGACGCAATGTTCCTGTTTAGTATGTTGACACAATGTGTGTGTACTCAGGTGCATTTACTCCCATCCCATCCCTGTTCCGTCATATACATCTTGCAGCCAAAGAGCTTATGTGGTCTGTAAGGAATACAAGATGAATAGATGATAAGGAGTTTATATGTTGGCCAATACTTAGACAGTTATCTGACCACCAACCCCCGGGTTCGCGATACCCAACGCCTATGTCCCCTATTCTGTCATATACATATTGCAGCCAAAGAACTTCAGTGATCTGCAGTTTATGATTTTACTAGTGAGAACCCAGCAGGGGTTCAAAAACATTGTCATTTATAAACGTGCAAAAAAGGTTTTTCGACTGTCGGATACTTGTCCCTTTTCCCCTTTTCCTTTTCCCATCCATTATGTCTTTTTGGTTTTATACTTAGTTGTATTTATATGATGGGCAGTTGCAGGGTTTTCGGGTTGACATATCTTCATCTTCATCTGTGTCTTCACATGATGAATCCGATCGAGCGTTGTTCCTTTCCATACCTAGGAAATTTTATGGTCGGGGTTGTCAGGTTGGCCTTTTCTTCTTCCCACTCATTATCACTTTCTAGATATACACTTAGTCACCTTTCTATGGTATCTGGTTCCATAGTTGGTGGGCTGACATGTCTTCATCTCCATCTATATCCTCACACGACGGATTGGGTCAACCATTGTTATTTTCCATACTTAGCCAATTTTATGGCAGTCGTTGTGAGGTCGGCGCTTACGAACCCGGTTGTTTATCGTTTCGTTATATACATCTTGCACTCAAAACATATGTGATCTACAATTCCATCATGGGTTCCTCGTATACATTAACTTCCTTGAAAGTATTTGGTGTTGCCTTCCATCCCCAACAACTTGGCATCCTTCCTGATATACATCAACAATGCTCTTACTAGTGGCAACTGGACACAGTGGTACTAAAGATACTTATGTGATCTGCAATTTATGCCTTAACTGATGAGAAATCAGCATGGGTTCGAAATCATTTGCATTAATAATCAAACATTAGATGTTCTTCTGTGAGATACTTAGTCCTTTTTCCCTTGTCTTGTTCCCGTGTATTATCTCTTTCTAGTTATATACTTAGTCGCGTTTCTATGAGCACTGCCTCCAACGTTGGCGTGTTGGCATATCTTCATCTCCATCTATATCCTCACATGGCGAATTGGTCCCCCCGCTGTTCCTTTTCATACTTAGTGAATTTTATGGCGAATTGGACTGCGTATTCCATACCTAGCCACATTTTTTATCCCGGGTTCTTAGGCGGGCAAGCTCAAAATTGGGCATCCATTGCTCCATGGCCTACAAATAGCACCCATAATTTCATGATATACAAATTGATAGGCGAACCTGTAGACTGGCTGACTCAATATTGCACTTCTATTGTTCTGTGTCCTCCAAACAACGCTCCCAGTTCCACGATATACAAATTGACACACACAGTCCAGGGCTGGCGGGGTGGAGATTGCCATTATTTATGGATGGTAATCTCTATCAAGTATCTAACAGCATCTAAAAAATTATTTTCAATACTAAATTACCTCTTAGTAGTGACAACTAGACATAGGTAAGAAACAGTTGGCATCACACCCTCCACGATATACGAATTGACTACCATATTTTGACATTGTCAGCTCTTCCCTATTACAAATTATGCATTCAAATGTTTGGAGTGATACAATTTGAACATCGGGTCCTCACGTCTTCTACAAAGACCTTGTCAGCCTATTTTGGGTGCTCCTGTTGCTGGGTTCACGAAATGTCCAACTCTTGGATATTGTTTCGGGTTAGCACCAAACTTTGTTCTACCACAGTTCGCAAATGTTTCAAAGTACTAACTTCCTCTCGTTCCTAATATAGATTGGTTCTACTCTTACTTGCGACACCTGAACACAATGGTATGAAATAGTTGGCATCCAGCCCTCCGCAATATACAATTCGACTACAGACTCGTCCATCCTTTTTCTCTTTTTTTATTCCTGTGTATTATGGTACTATAACGTATGGACATGATATTTTATAGAACATGTACGGATTGTTCATTCCATGCTTAGCCACATTTTGGATCGCAGGTTCTCAGGCAGGCAGACTCAAAATTGGGCCTCCATTGTTCACTTCCCTACAAATAACACCCAAAATTCCGCGATATACAAATTGACAAGCGAACCTACGGACAGACTGACTCAACATTGCACTTTTATTGTTTTGTGTCCTCCAAACAGCGCTCCCAGTTCCTCGATATACAAATTGACACATGGAGTCCAGGGCTAGTAGGGTTGAGATTGCCATTGTTTAAGGATGGTAATCCCTATCAAGTATCTAACAGTATCTAAGAAATTATTTTCAATACTAAATTAGCTCTTAGTAGTGACAATTGGACACAGAGGTACGAAACAGTTGGCATAACACCCTCCGCAATATACAAATTGACTACCAAATTCCGACATCGTCCACTCTCCCATATTACAGATTATGCATTCCAAATTTCGGAGCGATATAATTTGAACGTCGGGGCCTTGCGTCTTCTGCAGAGACCTTTTCAGCCTGTTTTGGATCCTCCTGTTGTCGGGTTCACGAAATGTCCAACTCTTGGATACTATTTCGGGTTCGCACCAAGTCTTGTTCTACCCCGGTTCACAAATGTTTCAAAGTATCTATCGTTGCCTCCCATCCTCACTAACTTCCTCTCATTCCTAATATAGATTGGTTGTGCTCTTACTAGTCACAACTGAACGCAATGGTACAAAACAGTTGGCATCCCACCCTTCGCAATATACAAATTGACTACCAGGTTCACATCTTGTACTCAAAATTTCCGTGATATACAATTCCACTGTGGACTCCATAGTCATTTTTCCCTTTTCTTCTTCCCGTGTATTATGGATCTATGGTTATATACTTAGTCACCTTTCTATAATCATGAGTTCCAGCATTGGCGGGCTGACATATCTTTATCTCCATTTATATAATCACATAATGAATCCGATCAACCATTGTTGCTTTCCATACTTAGCCAATTTTATGGCCACGGTTTCCAGGTTGGCAGTTTCAAACTCTGCTTCTTCTTGTTCCGTGATGTACATCTTGCACTCAAAACTTCCATGATATACAATTCTACTGCGGACTCCTCGAACTCACAAGCTTCACTCTACCACAGTTCACAAATGTTTTCGAGTATCTATCGTTGTCTTCCATCCCCACTAACTTCTTGTCCTTCCTAATATACATTGGTTATGCTCTTACTAGTGACTCTTACTAGTGACAACTGCACACACTAATACGAAACAGTTCGCATCCATCCCTCCGCAATATAGAAATTGACTACCGGGTTCCGACATTGTCCCCTCTTCTGTGTTACAGATTATGCCAATCTAAAAGTATGGTCATTGAAAAGAGAGATGTAACAAACAGGAAAGGCAAATCTCGCACAGAGATTAAATTTAGGAAAATGTGGTTGTCCCAATTCTCCTCATTTCACCAAGTAACCAGTGAAATTCTTCATGATTCCATTGGAGGAATTGAGACAGAAAATGCCAATCTAAAAGACCGCCTCAATGAATTTGAGCATGCTTTTATTGCAACCCCATAATTTTCCAGTCCTTTGGCAAAAATCATGCCTGCTACCACTGTAGCCAAGATGAAAGTATCATCTACCCTCCTTGCATGCTCTAGAACCCTTGTAGAGAATAACATCAACAAAAGAATGCAGTTGGTTACTGAAGCCTGGGAAACATTGCAAAATTTAGTTTCCTTCAAAAAGAAGGAAAATGATTTCCTGGAACACTTGGAGGCCAATTTAAAAAATGATCATCATTTATGTGAACAAGTGTTGACCCATTTTTCCAACTATGCCATCAACACATCAGAACTGAAAAGAACAAAAGAGAAACTCCCCTCCCCAAAGAGGACCAAAAAAGTAAAATCATGTTGGCAAAAGAAAATTAACAACCTGGAGCTCATTGTCGGGTCATGTAAACAAGTCATATCATAAAAGGGAGATTTATTCACAAGCCTGCTCCAAATGGACCTAGCAGGAAGTACCAACGAGGTTCAAGACCCAAACTTAATTCTCAAATCCTTGTCAATGACCAAAGAAGCCTTTCAGGAACAAGTTGACATTTTAAAGGGGTTGGTGTTCGAAAAGTTTTACGGCATACTTGAACATCATCTAGATGACCACGAGTGCTGGGTTCTAGACTATGCGGCACACAAAAGAAATTGAACAGATTCTGCATAGTATTTCAATGGATCTAGGGAAATTAGAAAACGACCTTTACGACATAGAAATTAGGGATGAAATCAACATGCCCCCCATGAAAATCTACATCAAAGAATGGTTCCAACAGAGAATGGACAGCCTCGTCCAGGAAGGGAAACAACCGATCGACAAGACTCCATTGACCATCGATGACAGCAACAAAAACGCATCGGATTGATAGTAAGTCTATACTGGCATCTTGTTTTCTTTATTAATCCAATTTAAGTATATATTGTCATCTTGTTTTCTTTATCAATCTATTTATGACCTCTTTAAATAGAAAACTGTAACCAAAGACTCATAAATTTCAATTTCTTCTTTTCAGGTCTTCCTCTCTACCGTCGCACACTTCTTCTTTCGACATTCCTAATTCTTGTACTTATTTATTTTTATGGTGACCGGGAGCCCCAATCCTAGTCTATATGACAAACGCATTTAAATTTCCAGAAACATGTAGCACACATTATTATTTTTTGATAAATTCCCAAGAAAACTAATTCGGGAATGCTTTTATTGTATACTAAATTTTGGGTGTCCAAGAACCTTTCTTGTTTGTTACAAAGAAAACTAATTCGGGTCTGCTACATTTCTTATGTCCTATTGTATTCTAATTTTTGTCTTGCATGACATTCTTACTATTCTATTGTATGCTAACTTTTTGGGTGTCCAGGAACCTATACTTTCATAAATTTCGATTTTTTCTTATGTCCACAAGCCTTTGCTTTCAAGCAAACTAATTTGGGAATGCATTTAGAGACATATGTAACATACATTATTTATTTTTGTTAAATTTCTATAGTCTCCTTGTCAATTTGTATATCACGGAACAACAACGGCCCAATTTTGAGCCCGCCGGCCTAAGAAGCCGCGATCTGAAAACTGGCTAACTATGGAGGTCTGCAACATTTTTTGTGTCCTATTATATGCTAAAAAAAAATTTCTTGCACAACATTGTTGCTATTGTATTGTATGCTAACTTTTTGGGTGTCCAGGATCCTATACTTTGATAAATTTCAATTTTTATTCTGTCCAGAATCCTTTGTTTTAAAGCAAACTAATTCAGAAATGCTAATTTTTTTGTGTTTTTCTCCACGAACCTATGTAACAGACGTTATTACTATTCTATTGTATGCTTTTAAATGTTCATTTAATTTCCAGAGATATGTAATAGACATTACTTATTTTTTGATAAATTTCTATCGTCCGTAAGTACATTTGTCGATTTGTATATCGCGGAACTCTCGATGCTATTTGTGGGGCATGGAACAACAAAGGCGCAATTTTGATCTCGCCGGGAATGCTAATTTCTTTGTTCTTTTTTACACGAACCTATGTAACAGATGTTACTATACCTTTTTCGTGTTTCTCTCCACAGACGTATGTAAAATGTATGTAAAGAAAACTAATTCGGCAATGCTACTTTTTTTGTGTCCAAGAAAAGCCTCTGTTTTAAAGCAATCTAATTCGGGAATGCTAATTTTTTTGTGTTTTTCTCCACAAACCTATGTAACAGACATTATTACTATTATATTGTATGCTTTTAAATGTTTATGTAATTTCCATAGATATGTAATAGACATTATTAATTTGTGATAAATTTGTATAGTCCGCAACTCCGCTTGTCAATTTGTATATCGTGGAACTGTCGGTGCTATTTGTGGGGTATGGAACATCAAAAGCCCAATTTTTGAGCCCGCCGGCCCCACAACCCGCGATCCAAAAAACTGGCTAAGTATGGAATGAGGGCTTCATCCATGCTGTATAAAATCTCATCCCCATACTTTATAAAAGTACATATTTCATATGTATAAAACTAAATATCTACTTTATAAAATTACATATTTGGTATGTATAATTTATGTTGTTTAGGAACCTATAATTTGATAAATTTCAATTTCTTTTGTGTCAGGAGCCCTTGTTTTAAAGATAACTAATTCGGGGATGTGAATTTCTTTTTGTTTTTTTCCACGAACCTATGTAACAGACGCTACTACTATTTTTTTGTGTTTCTCTGCATGAACGTATGTAAAACATATGGAAAAAAAAACTAATTCACGAATGCTAAATTTTTTTGTGTCCAAGAACCTTTTAAATGTTGATAATTTTTTATATATTTCAAAAAGAACTAATTCTGCAATACTATGTTCTGCATGCAAACCACATGTATTTCAAATTCCTAGCCACGTGTCTGTACTCGGTCGCATTTACTCCCATCCCAACCTGGCAGGGACTACGCTGCCATGCAGCACTTGTTTTACTTTTAGATATTAATACATCACATCATAAAAGAAATAAATTGCTCTTTATTTTACTTTTTAGATATTG
>JASDQU010374571.1:3282-23602 GCA_032191745.1 Picea mariana
GTGATGGTAGCACTATATAAAGGGGTTCAAGCAATGTAATGAGACATGAAGAGAAATATTGTATTGTGGAGCGGTAGCTCAATAGGAGGATGCCCCCTCGAAGAGGCAAGTGAACAGGAGAGGATCCCTTCCATAATAGGATCCATTGTATGGTGTTGCCCTACCTCAAGGGTTTGATATAATAAAGTGGTGTTTTTCTATATTGTTCTTCTATATCTATTGTGGTGCTTTTATATTCAGTCTTTGGTTCTTAACATTTAACCCAAATAGGTATACTTTGATGCAAAGATTTAGTGTAGTATGCTATTATAAGACTCTCGACAGGCATGGAATCAGTAGGGATTCGGTTTTTAAGTGTTAAGAATCTTTGATTAAAGTCTTTAACTTTTTCTTTTGGGTTCATTCTTAAGCTAGAAAGGTCCATGACTAGGACTTCCATAGGCTTACTGTCTTCGAACTTTTCCAAAAAGCATGAATCAAACTTTTCCCAAGACACGATGGTATGGGGTTGCTGGGCAAAGTACCATGTAGATGCATTGCCCTCTAAAGTATAGGGGAACAACCTACAGACAACGTCTTCATGTTCGACATTGCGGAGTCTTATGGCTAACATAAACTTTTTAATGTGATCTTGCGATCTATTTTGAGTCAGGGTCAAACTTGGGAAGCCATTTCTCCGGGTGTTTAGGTAAAGGATGCTGAGCTCCAGGTACAGCTACGACATCTTGGTCAAGCCAAGGTCTAGCAGGGTTGTTCTGATTTGCCATTGGTGTAATGGGTGTGGAAGGCTGAGAAGGGGAACTGCCTTCGTCAGAAGAATCTCCTCTAGAAGAGGAAGGAGATGATGGAGGTGGTGAAGGAGGTATTCCAAATCCTCCTGCAGCAGGATTGAGGATTGGATCTGTAGGATTCACAGTGAGATTAGTGCCTCCTAATTGTTCTATGATATCAGAGAAGTCAAAAGGTTGGTCTAAGGGACGGTTTGGTTGCCTCAAACAGGCGAAGGCACTGTGAGTTCTTATAAGAGATTTTCGGACAATCTCTTGTATGTCACCACCTGTAGGATTAGGGGTTGTTGGCTCAACTGGGATCTGTGGATCATCGGTTGATGTGGTTGTTGTTTGAAAGAGAATATTATCATTTGAATGGATTCTAGTCACTATAGGTGAGCGATTAGGTGGTGGGGGAGTCTTGCGACCGCCTCGTGCCATTAATTAATTTTAGGCCCTCCTTCTAGCGCCATTTGTTGACGGGAGAAAATGACCGTCCGTCAACTGGGAGAGTGGAACCGGTCTGGGGTTGTCTAAATAACCCAAGCCATTTGGAATGAGCCACCCTGACAGGTTTAGCAGCTCCGTTAGCCGATCTAAGGTCATACGAAAACAAAAAGAAAAACTACTCTAAACTAACTAATCTAACTAAAACTAACTATTAAAACAAACTAATAAACTAATCTAACTAAAATGACTATTAAAATAAACTAAACAAATCTAACTATTCTATATATACAATACTATCTAATACTATACTAACTCTAAGAAATTAAATATCTAATTACTAATAGAAATAAATCTTATTCAAAAAATGTACAATATTTACAATTTATAGATTTGAATGAAAACCTGAAAAACTCATTTGTATTCTATCCTAAGACAGAGAGAGATATTGTTTTTTGATTTTTATGATTTTATGAAAAACAAATAATCTGAAAACTAACTAAACTAAACAACTAATATACTAATTCTAACTACTAATCTAAACTACAAATATATCTAACTAAACTACTTAAATTATACTAACAAACTAATTATCAAATAAATGACAAACTAACCTGAAGAAACGCTCCAGGTTGTCCTGTGTATGATGATTGTCTTAGCTGATCGGAGGGAGGAAACCCGCATCGAATTATCCAGGAGCTTCTCATAAACGAAAGCTGCAGTGCTCTTTAAATATGATTACAGGACAAACAAGACATAAAAACTACAACAATCTTATGATTTATAAATCTTCACAGTTAGATAAACCTGTATGCAAAGATCTATAGGAAATGATTCAATTAATGAAGAAGAGAAATCTGTGATTCATTAACTGAAACCAAGTAATTGCTGTACTTTTAAAAATGATGAAATAGATCAGATATGGATAGCATTTTAATCAAATCACATCATCCTGCAATAGATTATGATAGCTAAAGTAGTCTATAATCAACTACAAACCGACATGCATAAACTTGAAACAAAAGATTGATATTATGAAAGCGAAAGCTGCAGCAAAACATCAACTCTTGTCTCAGTTTGTATTAGAAATCCATAGCCTGGTTCTCCCACAAGTGAGGATGATCCCTATTACACAAAATAATAAGTATTTAAAGACCTTCTACAGGGTAAAACATCCCTGCAGAGGTTATCAAAACTGTTTACAGAAAATCTGGGAAGATATCCCAAGTCTGACTAAACTAGGAACCTAAAATAAAAACTGAATCACACAAATATCTCCTAGATTGTCCAGCATGTCCAATGCAATTCAAATGTACCTGCAAGAGGTCAAAAAGGGGCAAGTTAGGAGGATATTTTGTTAATGAAAATGATAAAAATCTGATTCTAAAGACTAGCTACAGAATCTTGCGATTCTGTAGCTGGTCTAAATCAACCTCAGAATCGTATTAAAAATCAATTCAAATCTTTGAAAATATATTCAAACTATCAAAAGATATTTGATTGCTAAAAAGCCTCATTCAAGTCAACACTTGTATGTAAATTGAACACACTAAATCATATTCAACCAAATGATAACAGAGATGGGTACGTTCTATTCAATTCGTTACCAATTCAGGTATATAAAATCGTATTGAATAGTAATGAAATCATTTCTTATCAAATTGAAATCGATACAGTTAAATGAATCATAAGCAATTGTTTAGGCTGCCTCATCAATCAGAAAACACGACCGAATCCATACGAAAATAGCAAGATCATTTTGAGATTTGATACAACTGTATTACATAGACAAACGATCCATCAAATCAAAACTGGTGTGTAAATTACCACAAAACGAAATGATAATGGAATCAAATGGTTGATAACAGGATCTGTAAGAGTAGTCCAATCGTTTGTTATTGCAAATTGGGGCAGACAAAATCGATTGACATTGAACGAAATCATTTCTTGAATTCATTTCAAAATGAACTATTAACCGAATTTTTCCATATGAATTCGACAGAGATAACATAAGTCGATATAGTTAACAAACTCGTTTTGAAATTTAAAGTCAATTAGAGCAGCATCATGTCCATTTTTTATACGAATCCAACTCAAAACAGGCAATCGTATTAACTCAAAACACACAGCAAGACAATCCAAACAAATCAAGAGTGAATCGAACAGTTTGAGTTTTACGTAGTCATTGTGAATCAAAACAATCCCATGATTTGGGCATAGAGATCTTTTACACAGGCTAAATAAGAATATCGTTTACATGCAAAACAGATTCGTTCTTTCCAAATTGGAGTTGAACAGAGTTGTATTCCTGATTTAGAAGATTACATCACATCAATTCAAACTCACGAAGTCGTTCCAAAATCACAACATACAAACTAAATCAGAGCTGATATAATCCAACCATAATGCAATCAAATCAAAACATGGTCATGCTCTAATTTTAGCATAAAAACTCTCATGTACAGATCCGATACAAACAAAATCCACGCGAAAGTAAACCATTGATTTCGTTAACTCACACCAAAAGTCAAACGAATCAAAACAAATGAAAAGAAATCAATTGTTAAACTGGGCACGGCCAGATCATTTAACCAAATCATAACCTCATTTAATTTTAGCACAACGAAAAGAATGTACAGGATGAACAACATAACCGTTTTCGATATGGCTATAATAGAGCCATTTCGAACAATAGATAGAGCTATTTGAAAACCAAACTCAAATCATTATATTGATCCTAGCAATTCACAAAACGAAATTGGTACCTAAATTCATACCTAGATGACGAGCAGACAACTTGATCATGACATTTTGGAATTGACGACGGCTATAGCCTATTCGACATTCCTAAAAACGATGGAACCAGTGGTTTTCTGCTTCCTATCATTTGCTTGAAGCTTGTCCCTTTGGCTGGTCAACACTGCAACTTGGTTTTCCAATGATTGGATCTTCGATTGAAGTAAGGGAACATCTATATAGTATCGCTCCAACCACACATTACATTGGTCACACAACGACTGTCTGGGCTTTGAAAATGCAGGTGAGGGTTTGGTTAAATTGCCGAGGGTTTCGTTAGGTAGCTTGATCCCTGGGTAGCTAGGATTATTCCTTAGGCATGGAGGAAAATTAGAAACGAAATCATAGGGTGGCTCAGTGCACAGACCTTGGGACTAAGGGTACTCACTACCTAGGAAGCGTTCGATGTCGGAGTCCTAGTCTTTACTGAGGACTATGGGCTTCTGATCAGCACTAGGTTTAGGTTTATTCCTAGCCATTCTTGAGATAAGATGAGCATTCTTTTTACCTTTTCCATCAACAATAGGGTTTCCCTTGACCTTTTTGCTCACAGGCTTTTTTATAGCCTCAACCTTCTCAGTTATAACGTCGGGTAGGTCGATATTAGGGTCCACCGAGGGTTTAGGAGAGGGTAGTAAGACATGGAAGGGAAAGGATGGCTCAACTTTAGTTTCACTAACCATAGGCTTGTCAACTTGGATGGGCTCTGCATCAGCAAAACCATTTCGAGAGATAAAATCTTGCCAGCTATCACCGTGGAGATTTAAGTGATGAACAACGATGAGTCTGATTAGGCCATGGTGGAACAAGCTACTATCGGTCTTTTCTCTTTTAAACCTTTTAGCCATTTTATAAAGGCTATGCTAGAATTAAAAAGGTATATTCAATGGATAACCCATAAAATTCATTAACAGTCGAAGGTGATAGAGAAAAACCAATCCATATCGACCCTCACAGGTCACGAATTGTTTAACCACCATCAAAAGATCATGCCATCTTGGTTTAAGCGTGGAAATGGGCATACCTCTGTCATAGGATGTGACCTTTCGTGAGATGAACAGTAGTGGCCATGGCACTTCCTCCACTTTAGAATTTTTAAACCAATGCTGGCCCGTGGCTGCTAACCCTGTGGTAGAGCTAATGAACTCTTCACTAATTTCAAGCTGAATGTCACCGAATTTGGCTCTACAGCCATCAAAATTCAGGGTGAACTGCTGTGCAACAAATAGATTAAAACCCTCGAACCTTTGTACAAAGGTGATCCAACCACTATCCTCTAAGTCTTACCGGGCATTGTCGAATAGTAGCAAGGCTTGGCTACCGTTCAGCTCAATTCGCACCACCGGTGCCATGGGGAAGAGCACACGGTGAATGATCCAGGGTTTGAATGCAACATACACAGGAACAAAATGCCCGAAGGCTTACCTGAGCTAACAGAGGTGAAACGGGGATAGGAGCAACATTAATGATATCGTGCGAAGGTGGTGGAGCTATTTGCTGGCCATGCAGAATAGTCATTACTATATGGTACAACCGCTGGCGCTTTCAACTATACAAATCACAATGCACATGTGTTATAACTATTCCATTTCAATCAATCCATTGAAACCTTTGGTAAGTGGATAAACCATGCGCGCAACCAAGCATTATGTCATAGTTTTAAAACCAAACACACAAATCGAAACCAATACCAAGTGTTGGACCAATGTGCCAATGTATTTTGATAACATGAACTAGGTATCATATTAAACGATATATATCAAGGGTTTAACCATAACACCTATGTATTTTTATGAAACCAGTGGTCAAGTAGATCAAATCAAAGAACATATAAATCCAATTACCAATGCATCACAACCTCAATTACTAATGAAACGAAATCACATAATCAATCAAAGAATGTCCAATGAGTACAGATCAAAATTGTTTGCCAACTACATAATGATAACTAAAATGTAAGCGCAATGGGCATATCGAAAAGAAGGATAACGACGATTAAAAAAATGATTTTAATGCGACTTCGAAAGACCAAGTTTTCATGCTTACAATCATGAAAACAAAAATGAAGGTAAGTGTGCAAATATCGCAAAAATAAAAGTGTCGTTTATTTGAGAATTGCGACGAAAAATTTATATTTGTAAAACAATGGTGTAGGCAGCTTATAAGACAGTGGAAAAATGTGAATTGGCTGCCAGCAGCAACTTAACACCAGGCACGATTCTTACATCTTCATGCAACCACAATCGAGCCTTAGCGCAAGTGCCTCTTGCAACTCGTGAGTTCGTGAGTCGATGACCTCGACTCCTCTTTCTCCAAACCTCCGATACGCAAGATGTGATACGGGTATGGCTCCTTCCTCGCTAGTGCCTGCTACATATAACTGTAGGCTAGACTAACTACTAGCACTACTTGCAACTTGCGACTTCATGAGTTGGAGTGTGGAGCCCTCATGCTCCTCCTTTGTGAATTTATGAAACGCGATAAGTCAACAATGGGTTGACTCCTTCCCAAGCAACATGTGTCTTCCACCTGTCACCCACTTCCACTTTTCTCTGCGCTCTATGTTTGTGCCACTTGTCAACCACACAATCCCCACTTAATGGACGTGACACATGTTCACCCGAGCCCTCGGCACTCAACACTTCGTGACTTCTGCAATCGAAAAGAAACTCTTTCAACTCTTGAATCCCCGATACGCGATACCACGTGGAGGTTTTGATCCAACGGTTCTCCCGTGACTTGGATCCAATGGTCTGGATCTCCTTCCTTGCTCCTCACAACTTGGGACTTTGCGAAAAACCAAGAAATTGGTCTTCCCTCCAAACTCACGAACCCCGAATTCACGAAATTATCCAACGATGTGGGTTGAAATGAGATCAACAATTGATATTGAACCATGATAAATGGTTCACGTTAATTCTTGATATTAGGGTGGTGGATTCGTCCAACTCATAACCACCTTACAGTTCCACTAGATCGTATGGTTCTCATGATTTTGTGAGCTCTCCACGGAGAATTCTGACTATCCGATTCACTTCCCAGTGACTTCTTCCCAACGACTGAGTGTTCTCTCTCCTGAACTTAATTTCTATGCGACAGTTTCGATCTCTGTCTCCCTTTGAACTCTTCAAAGGTGTTATCCCTCCTGAGATTTCACTTGCAAACTCAATCCTTCCAAAAGGGTTCCTACTCGCACTCCTTGCAGCAAACTTTCAAATAACCTTTATTTATTTGAGTCTTCGACCCTGTGCACTCGTTTCAACACTAGTCCTTCAACTTTCCCCTTGGTTGATAACTTCTAAAGCCTCAACCATCCTACGCGCACCTTGCACGTCTCTGTGCTTCACCTGCATTTCTGTGGGTATGAGAAAAACGATATCTCTCCTGAGCTTTCTGAGATAAAACTCAAACCTTCGTCAACGTACACCTTACGGACATTCACTGCACTCCTTGCAGGAATTCTCAGGAAGAGAAACAATTGAAACTCATTCTTCTTCTCTCTCAGACTTCATACATTCAAGATGAAATCATACACACAATACAACATTGGAATAAATGTATAACAAAGAAACAAAATAGCTGTAAACATACCATTTAACAAATGTAAACAGTAAGCATCATAACACCATGAAAATTGATTCAAAGCTTCATATATTAACTCAAGTGTTCATGTACATGGGTTCTTCTCTACAACTCTCTGCTACAGCTCTCCAGCTTATGAATTCTAAATAATCATATCGTTACAATGATACAAGGGTGAGGGTGTCTATATTCGTTTTCCCTCCTACACTTCTAAACTATCTAATCTAACATTCATATCTACCTACTTTACATTAACAAACTTAAATGCCTATTACATCCAACAGATGAGAGTAATTTCTCTAGATCTGTTCATATCTCCAAGATATAAATGTAAGTGCGCTTCTCCTAGCTATTACATTAATGCTTCAGATTTCAAAATTCAAAACGTTTTCATAGAAACGTGTCCTTTTTGCATCTGTGCGTTCAGTTGTTCCTTTGACTAGGCACGTGCTTTAGCTTTCTACGATGCTCCTACATCAAGTATCAATGGAATGAATAATGTCAAAATAGTCTAGATACATTGAAAGAAATATGGTCACCACACAGATTCTAGTTTTTCCTAACTAGAGAAAATAATTCCATGTACATGTGGATGCATCGTTGATATCATTAGAAGAAATTTTAGATTAACTAGGTGAAGGAGAGACAGACCATCTGATTGAATTCACCATCAGGAATTTATCATCTACAGAGAAAAACTATACTACAACAAAATGAGAAGGTTTGGCAATGGTGTATACCTTGCATAGGTTTAGACATTACCTACTTGATTCTCATTTCAAAATGTATACAGACCATTATGCATTGATATACCTAGTTAACGAGAAGGTGTTGGGGGGAAGAATATGAAGATGGTTATTATTGTTCCCGAAATATGACTTTGAGGTGATTGTGAAACAAGGAAATTTTAACTCAGGACTAGACCACTTGTCGCACATACTGTCAGATGAATATGTAGGGAACTTGGATGGAAATTTACCAGACACACATTTATTTGTAATTCAGATGGTGGATGACTCTTTTACAAACATAGTTTAGTTTTTTATCACAAGAGTAGCCCCATCAGACTTCATAGTGGTGTAGAAGAACCAACTAGTATTAAAGGAAATATCTTACCAAATGATAGCAGTAAATTTGTACAAGTTAGGTGTAGACAGTATTCTGAGACATTACATATTGGAGCATGAAGGGGTTGCAAGAGGTCACTATGAAGAATATTGTCTACACCTAACTCGATATAATAGAACATGTACCATAGAACTTTTATTATAGTATATTATAGCAAGAAAATAGAAAAGAATAAAAACGCAATAAAACGTGTTCGATGTAAGAGACAAAAGGTTGCAAGGAAGCATAGAAGTATTGTTCAAACAATTAAAATAGAGAATTTCATAGAGACGAAGTAAATAGGGAAGGCACATGTGCAATAAGGAATATTGGAATGTGACAAAGGCATATGAATAAAGAGGGAAATGAATTTAATCTCATCCATGACAGGAAATGCAATAAAGAGTGAACATGACGATGAAGTAGTGGCATTGCATAGCCATAAATGAATATTGGCAAGAAGATTTCGACAGCTTGGAAAATCTAACGTATAATTCACCGGAGATATGAATTTAACGAAGAATTAAGGAAAGTAAATGAATTATAACGAAAGAGGATTAGACTATAATTTCGAGTGCAAATGAGTTCAGAAGCAACTGGAAACCAGGGGATAAAATTAGTTGAAGGGTTGAATGGGAAAAATTTATTGTCATTTTCATTTCCATAGAGAGCAACGAAAGTAGATAACATACAACCAAGTGAACATAGAACATATCCAAAGAATTTATTTTCTGATAAGAGTTAGAGAGAACAATGGCACCACCCAAGGCAACAATGACGTCAACATAAACTCCAAAGAAACAACACAATAAGACACCAATCGTACCGGTACAAGAAGAGACTCTAGGAGCATCAACATTAGAGATGATATCAGCCAAATTTCTAAAGGAGTACATACCACCAAGGAAGCAATCATCAAAGTTGATCCACTTACAGAAGGAAGCAAACTATCTACTCGTGGAACTAGAAATTCCACTGGGAGTAATAGTCGAAGAAAACATGTTAGGTGCAGTGCAGAGTTTGAAGTTTGTAGATCATGAACTGTTAGAAGAGAAGAAGTTCCCAGAATTATCCCCAAACAAATATGTGAGTACATTTATTGATCCGTAGATGTCATTTATCAGAGTCAAGCCAAATACATGGGCAACAAGATTAGAAAAATCAAGAATCCTGAACTTGGTACAGATCCCACATTTTGGTAAGAGGAATGAGATAAACACATGTGTGAAGATGATGTTAAATTTTTTTCATGGTGGATACCTATGGTTGGACATACCCATGTCTGTCGATATAGAGTTTATTGTGTGGATCATAGGGTTTCCCACGGCAAGAGAGGACCTATCAATATTGTTTACAAACAAGTTAAATGAAAAAGCGGTGTTGGAGAAGATGAAGGAGAAGTTTAGTACATTCAAAGGAGTGCATGGAATCAATGTAGCAAGAATAAATGATGACTATGTCAAGTTTACAATGCAAGTGTTATCTTGAAAATTGTTGAGAAAGTGTCATAGAGATCAAGTGCCAGCATGAGTGATAAAAACGAATGAAAAATACGT
The DNA here is from genome assembly GCA_032191745.1 of Picea mariana. NCBI lineage: Eukaryota > Viridiplantae > Streptophyta > Pinopsida > Pinales > Pinaceae > Picea > Picea mariana. The sequence continues at coordinate 13,541 of JASDQU010374571.1, forward strand.
CGAAGATGTGTAGATGAGATGGGTGACTTTCCTAGTCAACCATTTTCAGATAGACTATAGAGGAGTGCAAGAAAGAGGTATGGAGTTTCACTACACATGGTTTTTGATATTAATAGAATTAGTGGCTTGGAGGGAGCCAAAAGATTCACAATGTTTTTTAGCAACAAATAATTCATGCTTAGTAGCAAGGTGTGCAAACTTGTGGAATACTACACACAAGGAGAGATAACTAGACAACAATATGCACTTCTACATATATATGGAAGGAATTATGGAAATCATTCATAGTACATCACACATAACACCACAGGTGGTATAATAATACAAGATAGTGGAACGATTTAAGGCAATGTGCCATCACATGTATATCCAAGTGAATAAGGATCGAAGTCAGGAATGGTCACCTATATGATACTGGGTAACTAAAGAAGATATGGGATACATAATAGAATATTTGTATGATGATTGGAATATCCCAATGACAGAGACAGAGACATAGCAACTAGAAAAACCAATCCCCAAGGTAGAAGAAATAGACGATGAGGAAAAAGAAGAATAGGACAATGAAGGAAATGGCACAGGAAGAAAAAACAAAAGGCAGTCTCGTGCATGAAAGAGAATAGAAAATAAGTAGACATGGAGAAATCATTCCCACAAACGCAAGAAATGGAAAGCTACATGGGAACCATTCATTCAATCCATCATATAATATGACCTGAAAAAAATTGCAGACCAAGTTAAGGAAGCAACAAATGAATCTTTTGAGTGTGCAACAAAACAACAAGAAGAAAGGCATTTAGATATGCAAGCGTAGATTGTTGCGTTGAAACAATTTTTGGATACCACAAGACTCGCACTAGTACAAATAGAAAAAAAAATTGCAAGAAGAGAATACAACGCAGATAACTAAGGTGCAACAGATGACATGTATCATATCAGGAGAAAGAAGAGTCATGAAGATAATGACGTGATCCTTAAAGTTCCCCATGATAGATTTGAAAGAGAAAACCAAGGCACTTAGTCATATTGACTTAGTGTTATCTCCATTATCGATTGAAGTCTTATACAAATTATAGATGAGTGTGACAGAGGAAATTCAAGTTCACTCAATTTCAACCTCAATGGCGTTGGCAAAGATAGTCATAGATAAAGACATCTTGGAAGAAAAATATGACCAACTTAGGTTGGAATGGGATGAGTCCATGCAATTTTTATAGCAAGATTTGCCTCACCCTATGCAATCTTGCACAGAGGGCCTTATTCCATTTCCCTATACAGACTTATCTTCCTTGTTTATAAAATCCAGAGACAAAAATAAATATTTTTCCACATGTACGCATCTTGCACGCTATACAACAAGTGTATACATAGGCTTCTCCACTAAAGCCCGTGTACATCGGGATTTGTGCTAGAAAATGAAAATTAATGTCAGGTTTCCATGTCATGACAGGAGATCTATGATACTTGGCCTTCCATATACTGGAAATGTTCTAACTCGACCCTTCAGTTCTATTTTGAAGGCTATAAGTGGGCCAATTCTGAGCTATGGAAAGAGGAGAAAGAATTCAACTTTGAGAACAAATTTACTCTAGAGAAATTATTTACTTCATATTGAGTCTGCATCCCTTTGTCCTTTAAGTCTGAACACAGTGTTCAACCCCCAATCTCTTCCCTTATTGATTGAGAACCTCATTGTTTCTCTCTTATGAGATTTCCTTTAGTGGAGGATTGAAGTGGTGGAGGCCCAGCTAGAAGGAACTTAGTTTCTCAGTTCTGAACCATGTCGACATGAAATTCTATAACATTTTCACTTTTGTTGATCATTTATTAATAGAAATACTCTTTTCCCATCCAATTGATATCTTGCAGGTATATTTAATTATTATTACATGGGTGTATTTGTCATGTTTATTAATGGATTATTCTATTGAATGTGCTAACATTATATAATATCACCATATGCTTGATTTTCTTGGTTGTTGAGGACTACTTGCAGGTATATTTCTTTGGGTCAAGTGCTCAACAATGGACTTCATCGAACGTCTGGATGAGGTAGGCCTTTTATCTTCTCTTGCTAGCATATTTGTTTGTATATCATACTTGAGAAGAGAGTTGATTTTTGCAGTCATTTTCGTCTGTTGTGGTTTACCCTAGCCATATAGAGTTTTTCCTCGTAACAAAATAGGTAGATAGAGTGAAATAGGAGGTCCAGGGAGTGTATAGCATTATTCCAAAAGTACCTAGGGAGGAAGACACCCCATTGGAGGAATAGGTGATGAAGCTGAGCGAAGCCATTCAATTATTTTTCACTAAGTCCAATGACTTAGAAGCATGAAAGATATCAGGCACTCCCTTAGAGGAAAGAGAGAAAAGAGAGAAGTCGGAAATCACAAATTTAGAGAATATCACAAGCCTAGAAGTAGAATGTGAAAAACTATATGAAAAAAGAATGGGAGATTGGATGCAACTCGATGAAGACGTGGAGCTATAAGTGATTGGATAGAAGTTACAAGCTGCACAGGGAAAGGTGCAGGAGGTTAAGGAAGTAATGAGTACATTACCACAAACATAAATGGTAACAATAATGGCAGAAAACTGAATTTATACCCAAAAATGAATCAACTATGGGAAGATTAGTAGGCTCACGCATAGGAGATCAAGTCATTGTAGGAATAAACCTACAATACGGAATTGGAATTAGCATCTACTCAAGGTCTAGTCAAGCAAATAGTCTAGGAAAGTGCTAAAAATGTGAAGACTCATATCACTACAAAGATGGTCGAGGAAATTGTATAGTAGGAAAACCAAGTCAATGAAAACATTGCAACGACCAGAGATACATTACATAAGTTTTTGGTGACATGGAAGCATGCCTAAAGTGGCTTGGGATGAGCCACATGTGAGTATTGGGGGCTTGTTGGAGAAGGATATTTTGGATAAGTTTTGGGAACAATGAAGGAGCGGATCATGCGATAAATCAACAAAGGATAAGCACATGTAGAAGACAATTAGCATATTTTAAGGAGAAACATGCGAGAAAGATAGTTAGCACAAAGTCCGAAAGCCTATTAGGCTCCCTTCATCGGGTTTGTCTCATCAGGTTCAATGAGTGAAGTCCCTTGCGATATTCCTGAGGTATGAAGGGCATGCGATTTTTTGTATTGATCTCTATTAGGTTCTTCTTTCTGCCTCTCCTCTCTTCAAAAACCCAGGCCCGAAGACTTATCAAACTGCATGGATGTAGGACCTTGTCATATCGTCACCCAATGCTTTCTTACCACTTTTCATAACCATTTTCATGCATTATGGAATGATGTGGAAACCTATTTCCTAATCTGATCATATTATGTCTCCTTGCAATCTTATCAAGTCTGCCCTCTAATATTTTTAGCTTGAATGGATTGACATGTATCATGCACTTGGCTAACATCAATTTGTTTTTACCATATGAGTCACTCTTTGTGATGTTATCTTCAATTTCTTATTCATTTTAATTTTATTTTTATTTTTCCCATTCTTCCACTAAGTCCTAGGTTGCATATTATTTTTCTTATTTAATTCAATTTTAGCTTCATTTATTTTTTTTCATTTTTCCCCTCACCCCTTGTTATTTGACTTAATATTTCATTGGTATTCATACCCATCAAGATTCATCTTCATTCTTCATGGTAAATTCCCATCTAGAATTGCCATCAGGACAACCTTGCTTGTTCCTTGGGATCCCCTCCTCCCCTCCCCAAATACACCATTATGACAACCTCCCTTGTTCCTCGATGTTTGGGTTATTTTTTCACAAGAGTGAGAAAAAGGGAGTCCCTTAACTACCTTGGTAAGGAAACAAAGAAGAAGAGAAGATTGGTTAGCAAGTTAGTGAACCTGCAAATTAGAAAACAAAATACAAAGGAAGATAGGAATGACAAACAATGAAAGATAAACTAAAAACATAGTTACCAAATTAACGAGGACTCTACAGAGTTCTCGTTTTTGGGGGGCTCACATTTTTTAACCCTTTTTAAAAAATGGTGCTACTGGTAGCATCCCCCCTCCCTTTTTAGGTGGTTTTTTGATATTTTAATTTTATTTGATCCACAATGTTTACACATTATTTTTTTAAATGCTTGTTTTTCATATATTTTAAATTTTTTCTATTTTTTTTTATTCAACAGTGTTTTTAGTCATTTTTCCATGCTTCTTTCAATCTTAAAAATATTTTTTACCATTTACTTTTTTGAAGATACAATTTTTCATATAATTGTGTCTCCTTAATTAATTTTTTATTCCATACTTTTAAAATATAGTGGAAAACATCATTTTTAACACATTGTTTACCTTTACTTCAATACATAGAAAATAATTGTAGTTAAATAACACTATTTTTAATATTTAGCAAAAAATATACATTTTACAGCCATTAATAATTAAAAACCTATGCATTTTGGTACCTATTCATTTAAAATAATATGTCAAATAAAACATTTTTATGGACATAATTGAACAAAAAAAATGAAAATTTGATAAACAATTCACTTTTTTTTTCCATATTTTTATACATTTCAAGTAAAAAAGATGACAACATTTAATAAAATTTTCCATAGTATAGTGATTTACATACAAATAAAAGGAAAAATAAAACAATAAAAATATTCATCATAAAACAACAATAGATACATCTTCATTCTTATTTTAAAATATGAAAGTTAAAACATTACAGTTATAGCTCATAAAAAAATTGCGAAATTGAGCATCATCTTCAAGGGCATATTAAAACTAATCAACAATATCATATATCTCAAATTCATCATTCTCAACAGACACATTATCATCTTCTTTGACATCCTTTTGTGCTTCCATTGTGTCATTTTGTTCTTCCATTGGGTCTTTGATATCCACAAGTTCTCCAAAGTGATCCTTTCCAATCATTCCTCCTAATGGTACTTGAGGTTCCTTTGATATTTTTTCCACCTTCAATTCACTAAAATATACTTTCCTCAAGCCAACTTCTTGCATTTCATCTGGAAGAGTTGGAATAACATTAATTCTTTGTTGAATAAAACTACACTACATTTGGTCACTTTCAATGGCTATGCAATACACTAATGTTGTATCTAATCACCAAATACAAAATAAATAATGAAGTTAGATATTGTAAAAGGACATAAATTAAAAATAATATAAGATTGAAGTATGATTTCATAAATTTTAGATCATAATTCTTACATGAACTTGAGAACAAATCGAAAACCCAATGTCTTTCATTTGAAAATGTATCTATAAGATAATTAATTAATGCTTGTGATTTTTGATAAATCTTAACCATCTCTCCTTTCAAATCCTTTTCCTCATATGTAAGCTTTCCAACCACAACTTTATATACCAATAAACTACTAGGAGTCTCTCCATCCTTTACATTGACAAGAATATAATTATAAGAATCATATTTTGTCCAGTTTGCAAGATGTATACTCTCAAAATCCTGTTCAAATGGTTCTGTATTAGAGCTCTGAATATTAGTCTTATTCATGTAACATAAATAAGTGAAAATTTAATTAACTTGTGAATTAATAAAAAAAATTATAATCTTAATTTCTAAACATACACTTTCAATATCTTACCAAATAAACTACATCCTTATCTTTTCTTTTCCCTTGAAGCTTGATTGTACTAATTCCTTGTTGTGTGTCTTAATGAAATACCAGACATCTCCAAAATGGTGATGTTGTGACTTCCGTAAATCACATAACCACTTTATTGAAATCTTGGTAAGTATAAGGCTCAATATCATATCCAATGTTTTGTATATTATAACCATGAGGAATATCCACAGTAACTAGGGAGTATTCTATTTTAGGAACAATATTTACAAGTTGTTCAAAATCAGCTAATATCACTTTATACTGAACAATATTGATCCCATTCCAAATGTAGTTTTCAAGGGTGTCAACAAGTTCAAAAGTTTGAACACGTATCCTTCTTTCTCTTTCAAACTTGACTTTTTGAATAAAATGTTTGAATGTTTTAGGTGCTCCATCTACATTCTTCTTTGGCATATTTAATTAAAAAAACAAACATATAGTTATATATCTATGACTAATAAAATATAAATAAATTAAATTACAAATGAATAATATGAATGTAATAAATCAACATACATTTTTGAATGCAACAAAAAATTGTTTCAATATTGTTGTAGATCTTGAATCTGGATAGTTGAGTTTAACATCATCCCAACATTCTTCATTCAACATCTTAACCATTTCCTCTTGTATTCTCATATACACATTGTGACTATATATATATATAATAATAATAATAAAATACTAAGAGAAATAATAAAAATCAAACCACATAAATCTTATTAATCAATAATAAAATACTTAGAACATTGATATGTTAGACAGAATAAACCAATTTTCTTGTCCTAACATAAATAAAAATAACTCAACAAACTTACTTTTTAAATTCATCACACATTTCTTCCATTGACAATTCACTCGATGTTACATGTCATAATATAGCTATGATAAGTTTCTCATCCTTCACTCCCTAAATTGTTCTCCAAGGTGTTATAGTCATATCATTTGGAAGATTTTTTATTTCAGGACATGTCTTACTTGAGCCACATATTACTTGTTTATCCTTCTTAAATCTCTAATTTTTTATACTAATATTTTCTCATAGGGTGAAGATCTCGGGTATCAAAACCCATACATGTCCAGTTCTAAATCCGAATTGAAAATAGCTATCCACAACTCTAAATACATCACTTTGCGGTTTTTTTCTTTTTCATTTTCATCATGAAGTGGGAATCCTATTTCCATACAACATTACTTCTAAAACTTGGCATCAACATTTGATCTCTCCCCGTGACATATTTCAGAAAACTCATTATGGATAAATATTACCCTTTCAATGAAAGTCATGGAAATTATGTACTCATTTTATTTTTTATGATCCCATGCCAATAAATTTGCTTCTAAATCTGTTAAACCAACTTAAATTATGCATTTGACTATCTTGAAAAAAGGATTATTGGGATATTCTTGCATCAATTCTCTTCTAGCCTCTATATAATGTTTTTCTCCGATCAAATAATATTTGTAGTCAAAACATTTTGATCTATCAAATTTTTCCCTCCTAGGAACTTCCATTGGGTCAACAAGAACTAGGTAGTCAACCAAATGTGCATATGGATTGTACCTAACCAATACTTTCAAATTGTGAATATGCAAGTGATGTGGTTTTCTAATTTGATATTTTATTTCCCTTCTGTGGGTTTATAAAGTTCCTTCACATTCAACTAAAATGTATGGCCATCATCAACTAAGTTCACCATCCTCAATCTATTTTGAATGACATTTTTGTTGTTTTCATAATACCATCCTCTAGATCAGTACTTGGTGTTATTATTTCTCTTCTACCTTTAGGACTTTCATTAAAATACTTAGAGCTAATGATGGCTTATTGAACATTAGAACAATATTTTATTTCTTCCTCTTATGATTTAAATGGGTTTCATCTAAATCAAGATTTCTTCATAATCAATAAGAATGGACCCATCATCAACCATCTCTCTTTTGCATTTATCTTTCTTATTATTTTGCGATAAGGAGTGATAAATGCATTGGGAATAATCTCAACAAAATATTCATTTGGAGTTTCCTCATTTTCAAATGTAAGCCTTTTAGAATTTCTAGAATGAGGACTTTTATTTCTTCTTTCATGTTCTTCTCTGTCTACTCTTGTAGCTTGTAAAACATTAATCCTTGTTATAATTTCTCAATTTCAAACAATATCTAAGTTTGATATAAGTCCTTCCTTGTTTGATGAGTTCATAAACAATATATGTGGCTAACACCAAACATATATCTCGTAACAAGATAAGTGCCTGATAATTTCCTTGCACATGTTATAGTTTAGCACAATACAAATATAGATGTTCTCCATTGTTTCATTTCTTGTCTTTAACGAACCAAGAATATTCCTGTTTTTTTTCACCTTCCACATATTTCCACTCTCTAACATTCTTCATTTCCCTTGACAGCTCAGGTGTTGTGCTATCAATTTGTTTCCTAGCATTCATGGAGGTTATAGTTGCAATTTTGGATGCCATTATTGCAGGTCGTGATCCAGATATATTCATAGATAATATATTTTCTTCCATTTCTCCTATAGAAAAAAAAATTAGGCCTTTTACATTATAATAAATTAAAAAAAACATTGAATATAAGAACAAAGTTAAAAAAAAAATTAAAAAACATTTCACCCATGGAGTTATTGGGGCGATGTCGGGACGAAGCCTTGGCTTATGGGGGATAAGGTGATGTCAGGAATCACTCTAGGTAGCCTCACAACCAAGCCATGGAAGCGCCCAAGGCTTGTTCATGGGGGCTATGCCCAAGGCTTGTTCGTGGGGGTTCCCCCCCATCACAAAGCCATGGGAATGTCGAGGGATTTTCCACGAGGCTAGTCAAGATGGGGCGATGTTGGGCATCGCCCCAACCCCCACCGCGCCTAAGGAAAGGTCGCATGTGCACCCAGTTCTTGGTGAAAAACCCCCCTAGAAGAATGGTGATGTCAAGCATCATACCCAACTATACCTAAATTTTTCCTTTTTTTTTCTAAAAAACTATACCTAAATTTGCCTTTTTTTCTTCTTTTTTCGAAAAATCTTAATAATTTTGTTAAAATTTCTTTGAAAAAGGTCTCAATTGTTTTTTAAAAAGTTGTGATTTTTTTAGAAAAAATTAGAAAACATATAAAAACATTTAGGGTTTTTATAATTTTTGCATGAAAAATTCTTATGTGATTCAAAGATGATCTTATAAATATTTTTTCGATAAATGGTAAGAATTTTAAAAATAAATAACCTCTGAAATGCTAGATTCTCCTTGAATGTCTTCTGGATGTTTATCTTTCATAATTACTCCATTCAATTCGAAAAAGGATAAAACTTATACCGAATAGATTCCCTTTCAATCATTTTAATGAGTGTGAAAGGAAATAAGATCACTCAACAATCTTTTCATGTTTAGGGAGTTTGAAAAGAGCTTAAAGAAGACTCCAAAGAATTCCATTTTTTGTACATTTTTTACGACCCCCAAAAAGGGATAAAAGTATACTCGGTAATCTATTCTCATCTATTTACGATCATGAGAAAGAACAAAGACCAAGCTCATTTTGTTACACATAAAAATGCCACAGTTGAGTGTCGCAAGTGTTGCAAAGTGTTGTATGAACCTTTTTAAGTGTCACATGCACTTTTTCAACTTCCATATGCACCTTACTAAGTGTCACATGTTTTCCAAGTGTCACAACACCTTGACACCATGAAAGAACATTTGTCACAATCCCTAGTTAGTGTGGAGGAGAAATTTATCATATGAAGGTCAAAACACTATGTGCACATATATTATTCATTATTATTCATAAAAAGGAAATTAATTAAGAATGAGAATCGACCTCACATTTAGTTTCCTAATCTCAAGGAAAAGTTGAGAGTCTGAGGGATGGTTGAGATATTTTCTTAAAACAAAATACCAATTTAATGGATCTTGAGAGATATTTCCTCCTTAAAATACTTGATAGATATCTTCTCCCTAGAAATATTGGAGATCCCAATTTAGTGGATCTAGTGAGTAATATTCTCCATGGTGGTAAAGCCTACAAATCCTATATAATGAGGGCATTCCAAGGTGAGTGGAGGAAGATTTTAGGTGTCAAACCTTTGATCCTAAGAGAAGGGAATCCATTGAAGCATCATCATTTTGATCTCAAGACTTTCATGCAACAAATGGATGATGATTTCGTGGATAATATTCTGACAACATCAACTTGATTTTTAAGTGCCTTCTTTTGGCTTTCCATTTAATATTAACTTGGCCTATTCCTTTCATTATGTTGTTCATTGTAATTTCTATTATTAAGTTAAATCGGGTATAGATAGATATTGTTTTTATCTAACAAAATATAGTATAAGTAGGAAGGTTTTCCATTGTTTTGTTGGTCTCTTTGATCACTAAAGGAATTGGAGCAGTGAGGAAAAAGGATAGCACAACGAAGAAA
>JASDQU010374571.1:23729-43556 GCA_032191745.1 Picea mariana
GGACCAAAGAAGGAGTATTGGTCCAAAGGGGAGCTTAACTTGTCTGTGGGGTAAGATTTCTCATAACATAACAATGGCGACTCCACTGGGGATGTACTTTGACTAGTCTTTCCTTTAATTTATCTAATTTTTTTTTTTATGATTCGATCTTGTTTGTTTGATTCTTGATTCTAAGTTATTTCTCATTTCCTCAACTTCATCAAGAAGTTTACAGATTCATTGACTGAGTCTCTATCAAGTTTAATTTTTTTTGTGCCTTTTTCAAGCACTTTCGGAACCAACACTCCCCTACAGTGGCTACTAGAGTGCCATTGGAGTGAATAGTGCTCCCATTTTGTCTTCTAGGGAGCTCCGTAGTGCTCTATTCCTTTGGTAATGGGGGCACTAGTCTCTCTTTTTAGGTGGATCCATGAGGTTCTTCTTTGTTTTTCTTAGTCTATTGTTAAGAAGCTTTTAGCCCAGAGTATTTTGATTTGTCTTCGACTTTCTTTTAATTGAGAAATTGACATTCATCACTCATTTCATTTCCTTCTTTGAGTTTTAAAAATTCTCTTAGTTGTGAAATTGTATGGTCCCCTTGGGTTACCGATATCCCTTGGTTCATCCTACCTTTCAGTGGTCTGATATTCATCTCCCAAATTTTTCAGATTGCTTGATTGTTTAGAAGTTTTCATCAACTAGAGTTTGAAAAGGTTGTTTGGTATTGAGCCCTTTTTGTGTTCATTGAAACATATTTCTTTTTGAATGATTAGGAATCTATTTTTTACCACAACCTAGCCTTGAATATTAATTCTTACTACTCATTTTGGAGGATTTTCATGAGTGTTTTTCTTCTTTCTCTTTTACATATTTGGGTCCTTGATTGAATGAGTTATCTTAGACTTTGTTTCTTTAAGTTCTCAATTATTTTTTTGAATTCACTTTGTTTTATTTATTTTTTGCCTCATATTTATTTTTGTCAAACATTGATCTCTTTGCATACAAATCAAACAAAGAACTTTTTTGCATTCTAGAGTAAATTTGTTTTGGTACATGTTTTAATGAGCTAGTTTTGAATTTGGATTTGGATTTTGGAAACATTTTCTTGGTAGTTTGGCATCATCTTGCCCCAAGAAATAGAAAGTTACATAGTTTTGAGTAATTTCTTTTATTAAGAAGAATAGAACTCTTCTCCTTCCCATACACATAATTCATCGAAAAGAAAGAATTGCATCTCATTATTTTGCATTCTATTGGAGTCAAGTCTTATACATCATTAGTTTCATCTCTATGAACCTTTTGAGTAAAAATCCATTAAAATCAACCATGAGATAATAAAATCAACTAGACATTTTTTGTCTTAGCACACCAACAATAACACAAGACTAGGGTCCTTGGACTAGGAAAAGTGAGTAAATCGTCCAATACTACTAAACATATTGTAGAACACTAAAGTGTGATAAAATCCAATTTCCATATAAGCATAGCCATGAACCCCCTCTAACACAGGGGGTAAACACGAGGTCATGTGCGGAAGAGAAACAAATATCACCCCTCCAAATCTTGACCAATCGTAGCAGACATATCGTATATTGATATTTTTTCTTGAAGTGTCACTAGTTTCACTTGCTCTCGATGCTTTTTGAATCTCAAATTTATTCAAGGTCCTTAGCAGTTTTACGGGTGTTGGTTGTGCAGCCTGATTATTTTTCTAATTCAAAGGCCTTTTTTTCCAGCTGTGTTTATACCCATGAATATTTTACACCCTGAAAGAATGTACACTCCTCCACGTGGGGGAGTGTAGTGGGGGCTTACCCCTCTTGTGGGGTCCAAGGGAAAGCGAGCCTCTGACAGGGGTTCGGGGGTGAAGCCCCCGAAGGAAACATTTCCTTGTAAAATTATATTGTAATTTCATAGTAAATCTAGACCGTTCATTATAAGGTCACATATATGATGGTAGAAGCTATTTTAGGGTTTTTTTCGCTAGAAGGAACCCCTCTTTTATGAGGGAAATGTATTGCGGCTATGTATCATGGCGAATATCGTATTCTAAGAGAAGAGACTATGAGAGAAAGAAGAGGAAGTTACATCGAGTGTGTTCTAGGTTGTATCCCTTCATTTGTTGGATAATAATAAAGGAAGGACCTGCCAATTTATATGGTGGACGTCGCCCACACTGGGTGACCCACATATATCTGTGTCTCTATTGTATTGTGTATATTTTGTGTTTTATTTCCACATTTGTTTTATTTTATTGCTCCATGATCCTATTTTTCTAACAAATGGTATCAGAGAAAAAGGTAACTCATAGGAAAGGAGGGTTCCTGGTTCAAGTGGGAGAAATGAAAGAAGATGAAAAATTTAAGGTCAAGAAACTTAATGGCCAAAACTACCAGTTATGGAAGATGCAGATGGAATATTATTTATATCAAAAGGATATATTCCTACCATTGGGTGGAATAGAAAATAAGCCAACGACCATGAAGAAAGAAGAATGAGAGGTTCTTGATAGAAAGACACTAGGAATGATACGAATGAGCCTGGCAGCATCGGTGGATTTCAATATTTCGAAAGAAAAAACAACGAAGGAGTTGATGGATGCATTGGATAAACTGTATGCAAAACCCTTGGCATCCAATAAGATATTTCTAATAAATATATTATTTAATATGAAGATGTCAAAAGGTGGGTTTGTTGCAGATCATTTAAATGAATTTAATATGGTTACTAATCAACTAAGTTCTATAAAAGTGGACTTTGATGATGAGGTCTGGGCTCTTCTAATATCGTGCTTATTTCCAGAATGTTGGAATGGCTTGGTCATGGCTATAACTAACTCTTTATCTGGTTCAAACACTCTAAAATTTTATGATGTTTTTGTTGTTATCCTTTGTGAGTAAATGCGATGGAAAAGCACATGTGAGACATCAAGTAATGCATTAAACATGGGGAATAGGGGAAGAAAAAAGGATAGCGGAAAGGGAACCATATAAATTATATGAAGAGTAGATCCAAATATATGCTTGGAAAGATAAAGTGATGGAATTGTGGAAAAAAAGAACATCTGAAGAAAGACTACAAAGCTCTGAAGAAACAAAGAGATGGACAACATGTGAAAAATTAGGAAGAAAATGTAATAGGTGACATTTTACAAGAGGCTTTGATTCTTTCTATAGATAATACTTCTTAGTCTTGGGTAGTAGATTCAGGTGATTCATTTCATGCCACACCCCATAGGAAACATGTTCTAGATTATGTTCAAGGTGATTTTGGACAGGTTCATTTGGGTGATGATGCACCATGCAAAATTGTTGGAATGGGAAAGATAAAAATAAAGAAAAGGAATGGAATCCAATGGTTGTTGAAAGAGGTAAGACATGTTTCAAATCTAAGGAAAAATATAATTTCAACGGGGCAGTTGGAAAGTGAAGGTTGTGTATCCATATTTACAGATAAGGTGTGGAAGGTCACCAAAGGATCATTGGTGATAACAAAAGGAGAGAAGGTAGGTACATTGTATTTATGTACTAGAAACCCTGACTCTTCTATCTCTTTAGATTCTACATAAGTGGATACAACACTGTGGCATCATAGGCTTGGAAACATGAGTGAGAAGGGGATGCAGATACTTCACAAAAGAAATTTGTTTCTAGATCTTAAACAAATTGATTTGGATTTCTGTGAGCATTATGTTTATGGAAAACATAAGAGAGTCAAATTTCTAAGAGTCGGAAAAGAAAAGAAGAGTGAAAGGTTAGATCTTGTGCATACAAATGTATGGGGACCGAATAAGGTATCATCTCTTGGTGGCTCTCGTTATTATGTTAATTTCATTGTTGATGCAACTAGAAAAACTTGGGTTTATTGCATTCGACAAAAATCTGGTGTTTTTTATACTTTTAAGAAATGGAAATCTTTAGTTGAGAATGAGACAGGAAAAATGTTGAAGTGTCTCATATCAGAAAATAGAGGTGAATATTGCAGAAACAAGTTTGATGATTACTGTTCATACCATGGGATTCGTAGAAAGAAGAAAGTTCCAGGAACACCACAAGAAAATGGTGTTTTAGAAAGGATGAACAGGACAATCATGGACCATGCAAGGAGTATGATATTGCATGCTAGTTTTCCCTTGCAGTTATGGGTAGATGTTGTAGATACTTCTATTTAATTAATAAACATAGGAACTTCAAGCTCTTTGGATCATAGAATTCGAGAGGATGCATGGATGGGTAAAAAGGTAAACTATTCCTTTTTGAAGACTTTCAGTTGTGAATCATTTGTCCATATTAATAAAGAAAATACAACAAAGCTTGAGGAAAAATCCAAGAAGTGTATCTTTATTGGATACAATGTTAATGATTTTGGTTATCTCTTATGGGATTATGAAAATCATGGAATCATTAGGAGTAGAGATGTCATATTCAATGATAAGGTCATGTACAAAGATTAGTTGCAAGGAAAGAAATAGGAAACAGAAAAACCAGAATACATAGTGTTTGATGAGATAACTGAAAAATAAATTCCAAAGGTACCAGAAAATCAAAATGTACACCAACAAGAGAAAAAGGAACCTCAAACTCCTACAAGTGTTGTTAGAATAGCTACCAGTTTAAGTAGACCCATTGAACGATACTCTCCTTCATTGTATTATTTATTGTTGATTGATTCTAGTGAACCAGAATGTTATGAAGAGGAAATGCAGGTAGACACTAAAAAGAAGTGGGAGCAAGGAATGAAAGAGGAAATGGATTCCATGGTAAATAACAAGACTTGGGATTTGGTTCAGTTTCCTGCAGGAAAAAGAGCATTACAGAATAAATGGGTTTACAAGTTGAAGGAAGAAGATGGAGGAAAAAAGTGGTACAAGGATAGACTTGTTGTAAAGGGGTTTGCACAAAAGAAAGGTATATATTTTGATGAAATATTTTTTCCTGTTGTTACAAAGAAGAGGATGTTACAATGGGTGTGTTGTAGGTTGTATCCCTTTATTTTCTAGATAATAATAATGGAAGAACCTGGAAATTTCTCTGGTGGACGTAGCCCACACTAGGTGAACCACGCATATCTATGCCTCTATTGTATTGTGTATCTTATGTGTTTTATTTACGCATTTTTTTTGTTTTATTTCTCCGTGATCCTATTTTTCTAACAATAAGCCCACCTATCTTCAGTCCTATAGAAAAATTTCATAGTTTGATATCCCATATGTTCGGTCCCGAATGTTGACTGTACCCGCTTGAAGGCTGACTATGAGTTTGTAACCTTAGTGACCTTTCTTATGTATCTACATAGTTGAATATGCATGGATTCTCACGGTACATGGGGTAGATGCACTATCACACTTTCAGTACCCTTAGATGGTGATCCCATGAAAGCGAGGGTTGTTTTCTATGAGAAGGGATGCTACATGGAGGTCGGGGTAACTACTTCTCCTTTCTTCATTGGAGGCTTAAAATCCTATCTTCAGAGGATCCTTGAACCTATTTTTTCTTGGTTGATTGCTTTTAGTTTTATTAGGAGTGTGTTTCTTTGATTTTTGTAGTCGACATTAGGGATCGTTAAAATATCAAAGATCTCACATTTTACAAGGTATGGATCCTGAAGTTCAGGAAGGCCAACACAATGTTTCTTACAAAGGAATGATCGAAGATCAAACTTCTGAGACTAGGAGTGTAGCTCTTGGAAGTGTCCAACATGTAGAATAACTAGTCACAACCTTCATAGAAATCCTCGCATCTTACGTGAATCCTCTTTTTACTGATCCACTTGGTCTAACACTCATTAATTCACCATTCATGGGATATATTGATGCATATTATTCTTACCAACTACTGGTTAGTTCATCCACTACACAATCTTTTGGCATGAACCTGTCAATTTTTGGCTTTCCAGAAGGACTTGGGAATTTATTGTTATCCACAATTCATGTAGTTGATATTGTTGGTGATTATTTTCAATGGGAACATTGCTGAACCATATAACCCCAACACAACAACTTGATAATACATCTCCCTTCACACATGGGTCAAGTAATATTCATGCTTCACTATTTCCGTACATGCACACACCAAGTGTTTTACTTGTTCATCCTATTGGTCAGATGGTCGACAATCAAGTCGTTCACAAAACCATGGTTACACGATCTAATAAACCTCTATATCAAACCTTACATATGAGTACACCCTACATTGGAGGCCAATATTCAATGGGAGGCCAACCTTCAGCTAGGGGGAAACCTTCAGCTGTAGGAAATTGTTTTACCGGGGGGTAACCTTCAGTCATGGGTCCAACCCTTATGTGGGTGAAACATCAAAAAACCTGGCGACAGGTCACTACTGAAAGTACTTCTATCCATATTACCACTAGCTTGTATCCTGGACAACCATATCAAGGAGTTTCTAATTTTTTGTGGGGTTAACCTAATCTGGAGGGAATTCCTCAGTAAGGAAATTTTCCCTATCAGTTCGTAAAACCCATGATTCCAACACAAAAAATGCCTCAAACATAGTATATGGTAGGTCCATTAGGACAACTGAAATACATGGGGGGACCATTAGGTCAATATCAGTATGTAGGAGGTCCATTTCTTCAATCAAAGTACATGGGTGGACAACTAGGAAAACCAACATGCATGGGTGGAAAATCAGGACAACCAGCTTATATGGGTGGATGATGTAGGATCATTGCTCCACCTCAGCAATGCACCAACATTCCATCACATCAGTGCACATTTCAGAGAAGGAGAGACATTGACCCTTCCATTTTTAAATTCAAAATCTAATCCCATAGGGATTCATGTTGTAAGGTTGAGTGAAGACCAATCCATGCCTTTGTACAGGTAGAAGATAAGGCCTCCTTTAATGGTTTACAGGGTGATGGTTCTAGGTTCAATTCAGAATATATGGCCATTTATGAAACTTCAATGTAATAGATAAGGTTAGGTGGAGAGGACAAGCTTGTAGAGCCCCTCTTTTGTAAATAGATCTTGTATCAGATTTAATAAGGAGACTTAGGAGAAAGATCTTTGTAGAAAGGTCGGATAGGAGAAGCAGAACCTGAGAGAGGTATGATAGAAGAAGCATAACTCAGGATAGATTTAGGTTAGGAGATCTTGAGAGAACTGGGACTCTGTTGCAATCCAGTTTTTGTAAACATCTGTATAGACACACAACGATAATAGAAAAGAAATTTTTCTTGCACACAGTGTGTTTATGTATTTGTGTTCATTATTATGTTTTTATATGTCATTCATGTTTTGAATGTATGAACTGGTGAAGTGTTGTATAAGTTTCAATTGTTTCTCTTCTTTGAGTTTCAAGTGCAAGGAGTGCACATTTGTCCACAAGGAGTGCATTGATAGAGGTGAGTTAACCTCATAGAATATCATGAGAGATATCGTTGAACCTTCATCAGTAGAAGTGCAATGAGTGCACAGAAAGAAATTTGTGTCGAGTTTGTAAAGAGATAGAGTTACTAAACACTCTGTAAGGAGATTCTCTGCAATGTGTGCACTAAGCAAGTAGAACGCCAAGAGGGAGAGAATAATTTATTTCCAATAAATCCTTCGGATCTGAGTTTGACAAAATCCCAGAAATGCAAGGACTGCATGGGAGATTGAAATCTTCAAGGAGATCAAGCTCAGAAGGGATAATGCAAGGAGTGCATGGAGGACAGACTTATTATAATTCCTAAAGCTCAAAAGAGATAATGCTTTCAATAATGTATGCGAGACCCAAGATAGTTGGCTTCGCAAGAGAAAGTTCAAAGGTGAAACCTTTGAACACTTACAAAAATATTTCAAGGTGGAAGAAATCAAAAGCTCTGGAGGAGGAGTGACAACAACCTTCTTATCGGTTGTGGAAGGGATCCTGGACCGTTAGATCTACATCTAGAGAATGAAGGAAGTGCAGAGGAGAGGAACAAACCCAATCCATTGGATTTGAATGCAGAGGACCAACAACCGTTGGATCTGGAGGTAAGTGCACAAGACTTAACCTTTGTGTGTGCAAGAGAGTGGACTCATCAAAGTCCCGAAGTCCTGAAGTGAACAGGGACCATCCATCATCCAGGATGACAGGTGGTGAAAGATATGATTTTTTGGGTGAAAGCACTCTGGTAGGAACAAGTGAACAAGAGTTGAAACTCCCAAAACCCAAAGACCCTAAGTGGATAGAGGCTGTCACATCAAGGGGGAGACATGCGCCAAGAGATCATGAGTTTCGATTCAAAGAACTCCAGGCAAAATGAGTGCATAGGAGTTTGAAACTCTCGAAACTTGAATAGCCGAAGTTCCGAAGAGTTGAAGGGAATATGGACTGTCAGATACAAAAAGGGAACATGGCAAAACATCATGAACTCCAGGTGAAATCACTACAGAAGAACGTGAAGGAGAAGGGTTTGAAATCGTCGAAGCCCAAACAGCTGAAGAGGAATATAGTCATTGATCTAGGTTGGACATGTGTCACCATATCGTGAACTTCAGAGGATCGTACACCGGGGTTTTTGTGAAGTAGTGTTTCCGAATATCCTGAAGCGTCGAAGGTCGAAGTGTTTAAGGACCGTTGATCCCAAAGGGAGCACATGCATCGTTTATCTGTGAAGGGGCGTGTGGAGGACGCAGACTCGCTCCGTTGGATAACTGTTGGATCAAGGAAGATAGGTGTCAGAGGATTTGACACTCTGGAAGGATTTTCTCCGAATATTTTTGTTTGTTGAAATTTGATATTTTTGAAGGTCGAAGTCCTGGAAATGATGAGAGTCGTCGATGTGAAGGTGGACATGTGGCACCAGATCCAGAACTCTGGAGGAAAGTGGAGGAGGAAAAGGTCCCAAAGACCTAGATAAGATCTTGATCATTGGTCAAGGAGGGCATTGAAGGACCATTGATCTGGTTTAAGAGGCCAAAGTCCCGAAGCGGGAGCAGAGCCATCAATTTAGAAGGATGTGTGGCAGATGATCTGCCATTTTTGAGAAATCTTTGCGGAAGAAATGAGAGTTTGACATTTTAGATTCCCGAAGGCCAGATTTATGGAGGGGATCCTGGTCGTAGATTCAGGGAGACAGGTGGTAGCATATCTTCCACTCTGGAATATTTCCATACAGAGGAAGCGAAAGTTTGAGAGTCAAAACTCCCAAAGGCTGGAAAGTCAGAATCAACGATAGTTGTTGATTTGGAAGGGAGCTACATGTCGATAGATCATGGATATCTGGGATCACGCATGGAAGGAGGAGGAAGAAGGAAGGAAAGAGGATTCGGTAGCAACCGTTGTTCACAGATCATCTTTAGAAGTGAGAGATCGATGGACGGGAAGAATTGTAGGGCCAGGACATGCTCGAACATTAATTTTCCTTGGGTGGGCCAACATTTCAACCACGTATTTAAAAAAGGAATACGTGGCAGCTAGAGGTGAATTTCGGGGAGAAAAGTGGGTTGGTCTAAAACCACTCTTGTCCGCACCCGCAATCACGCAGGTGCACAAGGACACAACCCGAGGTCATAGCTCGGGGGAGTATGTAGGAAGGGGCTAGTGAAAAGGAGCTAGCACCTACAAAGTGAAGAGCACACAGATAAAGGGTGTGGGTATCATAGGACCCGTGCCTAAGAAGAAAAAGGGTCCTGTGTATAATTTTTTTGGGTTTAAATGGGAGCCCGAAGAGTCGATCCGACTCAGGTGAAAGAAATATCATAGACCGGGAGGACACCTAGGGGGGATGCATCAGTGGACACCTAGGTAGCCACCATACATGGGGGTACCTTCAGGTCAACCACCATACATGGGAGGACCATCTAGTTTTTCCATCTCACTGCAATATATATGGTCCTACTGGTGTTCCCATGCAACATGGTTACCACCAATATTCACACGATAATCAACAACTTCAATTTTTGTCTAAATTAGATATGATAGATCTGTCATGTTTGAAAAATGATCCCATTCAACATGCCCCATTTTATCCCTCCATCCCTGCCAAATTACCATCTGAAATCCCTAAATTCGACGAAAAACCTGGGGAAGATCCTAACAATCATGCTATGAATTTCCATTTATGGTGTTTTTCAAACTCTTTCATGGATGAATCCATTCATCTGAGGATTTTTCATAGAACACTTATAAGTGCAACAACCAAATGGTATATTAAGATATTGTGTAACTCCTTTTTCAACTTTAATTCTCTTTCCATGGATTTCCTGACACATTTCCAGTTTCCTATAAGGTATGAGACTGGTATAGAGATTTTTACCTCACTCTGAAAATCCTATTCCGCCCACATATATGATCATTTTAATGAGTGGAGGAGACATAGATGATTGATTAAACCTCCAATACTAGACCAACTCCTCACAGATTTGTTTACAAAGTCACTATTGCCACCCATTGCCCATGATGTTTCCATGGGAGGTGATTATGTTGAGGAGTAGGATATCAATCATGATCAATATTTGGACCTGGTATATTCCCAGTTTGACACACTTTACAACATTATCCCTCATTCTCCTCTGCATCGAATGATCCAAAAAGACTTACTCTGGAACTAGGTTTTGTTTCAAACACCAAAACTACTTTTGCTCCTGCTTAAATGTCCGAGGTGAATGCAGTTCGATCCACTTCATCTCTACAAACTATTGGTAAGAGGAAGAAAAAGGGTAAATCCAAGAAATATTCTAACCAGAAAGATACTACAAATACTTTTGATACTCAATCAGATAGGAAAGCTAAGTTTCCTTGCATGATTTGTATGGAGGACCTGTTGTAATCTAGGGGAGAGTAGGGATTGTTACCAGTAGAACCTTACATATCCATCATAGAGATACATGCATACACATAGACATATATAGAGACATACACAAGTAATGAGAGCCCAAAGAAAAATCCTTTTATTATATGATAGACAATACGACATAATTACATATAACCTCTCCCATGAAGCTATCTGAGCCTTCATGTGCTTATATATTTATACCTCTATCAAGAAGTTGTAACTAATTAACTTCTTGGTTTGGTTAGTTAATAGAGACTCTGAGCGACTTATAATTATAACTACATGAGTTGACCAACAAATTCTAAGTTGATCGTTGGGTCTAGTCGACTAGCTGCTACAACATCCCCCCCCCCACCTCAATTCCTTGCTCGTCCCAAGCAAGTGGGGGTCGTACAATTTTTATTTTTTTTTATATTTTGATTATAATATTAAAATATTGAGAAGTATAATATGAAGAGAGAAATATAATTATGTAATAAGAGGAGACAAAATCTTTATGTGGATGGTCGACTTAAGGTACTATTTCCAACTGTGTTGATGTGCCTGGAGTTCCACTGGTCGAATCAACTACATCTCATATTCCTAGTGTTCTTGTGTTTTAATAGGTTGAATATATCCTTTTCTTGTGAGTAGGATGCTTCCTGGATACCATTAAAAAAAAAAATTCCTAATAATCTAGTTTGGCATCACCCTTGGTTTGGTTTCCCAGTCACCTCTTCTCGCGTTGGAGTGTTTCTTGGAATGCTTTTTCCAAAATTTATTTCTACATCCAATGCAAGAAACATTGATTGTTGCTACCTTCACAAATGGGTTGTGGAAACCCTAAAGGATCCCTATGTTCCTTTATGTGAAGGAAAAATTTCTCTTCTCACATCTGTCCCAAGATGGTTGAACTACTTCTGAATTCTAGAAACTTGATCCAGGAGGGTCGTCAACTACTAACTTTTTCTAGCTCATGGTTTCTACTCTAGTAATTATCTTTCTGCAGAGTGAATTTTCTCCTTACTTGGATTTGTTATATAGAGTTTACGTTCATGATATTGAATGTAGTCCGAACATGTAGAGGAATTTGCTCTCACGAGGATCGAATTCCCCTGATTGTGTTGTACATGAAAAGGAGGTAGTTACTGATTCGAATCATGTTGTCATGAGTACAACTTCTTTGAGGTACAATAGCATATATGTATTATCATAAATGGGTAATTATTGAATGTGCATAGTGCCTTTTTGATGTTGATATCCCTATGGTTGTTGAACAGATGCTCTTGCAACATCCCTCGTGCGATAATCATAGTGATTTATTCATGAACATTGCACGTGATAAGGTAATTTGTAGGTGGTTGTGGCATAATTTTCGTTATGACATAGATCATTGTTAATTATGTTACTATTATCAATATTTTGTTGTCATGGATTGAATGTAATTATTATGCTTAAATCGGTGTTTCTTTGACCAAGTCTTTTCCAGGTTCAACCGCCAAGGTCTCAATTGTTGAAGCATGGTCGATACATGGTCCAACCGATGAGATTTCTTGAACCATATTTATTACTAGACTGACTTATTTTATGTCAATGATGGCTAAGCAGTTCATTCGTTTTGCTAATTGTTACTGATTCTGAATCGTTTAATATTTTGTGATGCCAATCATGTTCTCTTTATTTGTATTCATATTATCTTCACTCTCCTGATATACACTCACTTTATCCCAAAATGATCCTTTCACTCGATTATTTTATTATGAATATTTGTCTTAAGTTGGTCGATGGTGTAGAATGTCAAGAATCTATTCTACTATTTTGTCTCGGGCTTGACCAAGGGTTTATTTCTCTCTCCATTTTACTTTATTACTGCTTTTCCTTTAGTGTTATGGATATTCTTTAAATACTTTAACTTCTTAGTTTTTTATACCTAAATTTGTCTATATCCTTTTTTTTTAATTAATTTTTAAGAAAGGTTTATTTCTTATAAGTATGATTAGTTAGTTAAGTCGGTTCCTGTTGGAAATTATCTGCTATACTTTTCCAATAGGGTTCTTTTCTTTTATACTTGATATTTCTTTAAATGGGAACCATTAATTACTTTCTTAAGTGGATTCCCCAATAATGTTCTAAGTTGGACCACTCCAGTTGGTCAAATATATTCAACCACATAAGGCCCCAACCATGTTGGTTCCAATTTTCTAGGGTTTCCTTTTATACGACTATCATATAGTAAGAATAAGTCTCCATATTTTATATCCTTTTTCTTTAAGTGATGATCATGCCATGATTTTTGTTGTTGCTTTTGAAACTCTTGGTGATGTATCGCTATTATTCTCTCTTCTTCCAACGTTTTTAGTTGGTATAGTCGATTGTTCATGTTTTTTCTCTTAGGAAAATTTTCTATAGTTGTGGCCCTGTCGAAATTAGTCCAAAATTGTAGTGGAATAATGGCTTCCTGGCCATACACTAACTTGAATGGAGTCTTTCCTGTCAATCTTTTGAATGTTAATATATATACCCAGAGGATTGTAGGAATCTTATCATCTGAGTCATCTTTATTTATTCCACATATATTTGTAAGTACCTTGTGTAATATTTTAGTAAAGGATTCGATTCTCTCGTTTGCTTGTGGGTGATATGATGTCGTTTTTCTATGGTCAATGAAATATTTTTTCTAGTAGAAATTTTATTGTTTCATTTACAAAGTGAGTTCCTTGGTCGATGATTAGTGTAAGAGGAAAACCAAATCTTGTGATTATGTTCTCGTAGATGAATTTATCTATTACCTCTTTGGTACACAATTTGACTAGCTCAACGTCTTCCCACTTAGTCATATACTTGACCACAGTAATGATGTACTTGGCACCAGTTCTTCTTCCCTCTATGGAAATGGACCGACAGAGTCGATAGCCAATATTTCAAAATCTTGATTAGGGTTTATTGAACTTAGTGGAATTTCTTTTTTTCCACAACGGTCTTCCAAGCCTCTGGAAACTTTCACACTTGTTTACTTTATCCTGACAGTATTTATGTAAAGTTGGCCACCACATGCCTGCTTGTAGTACCTTCCTGGTTGTTGTGTCGGCCTGAAAAATGTCCTCTGGTTGCTCCTATATGGGCTTCATTGATGATATCCCCCCGTTCATGTTTTGGAACAGATATTCTTAAAACATCATCCATTCCCATTTTGTATAAGTCTTCGTTAATGATTGTGAACGATGCAAATTCCATGGCTAGAGTTTTCTTTTTGTTTGTCGGGAGGTCCTCCAGAGCCTTTTCTTCTTCTAACAAATTGGCAATATCTTCTAAACCTTTAGGTGCATCTTTGAATCTGAATAAGCGTGCATCTGGGAGGTCATCGTTGATGCCTATCCGATCTTCACAATTTCTAGTGGTGAAAGGTGATTAGGTCGAACATTCCTTTTCCCTAGTCGAATGACTATGTCAAATTCAAATTCATAAAACAATAGTAACCACCCATAAATATTTCCTTAATGATCTCGTTTATTGACCAAGTATTTCAATGCTTGATGATCTATAAAACATGTAAAGGGGTTTTCAAGTAAATAGTGACGAAACGTTTGTAGAGTGAAAGTCATTGATAAGGCTTCCCTTTCTGTACTCGAATAATTTCTTTCTTTTTTATTTAGTTTCTGACTTGCACACACATTTGGGTGATCCATTATTTCATCATATGGCTGAGCTAAAACCGACCTAACAACTACATTGGATGCGTCGACATGGACATGAAATTTTATCGACTAGTATGGAAATTTGAGAATGGGTGCTTCGACCAACTTATTCTTTAAAATTTCAAAGGATTCTTGGCAGTCTTGGCTCCATTTGAATTTGACATGTTTTCATAGAAGCTCATCCATTGGGAATGTGATGTCTGAGTAGTGGCGTATAAACTTCCTATAATAGCCAGTATGAACCAACATAATTTTGATATGTTTTTTATTCACATGTGGTTTTAGATCAAGGATAATCTTTATCTTAGCCATGTCTACCCTTAACCCATCTTTACATACCACATATCATAGCAGGATTCCAATAGGTTTGGAAAATATGCATTTTCTGATGTTTAGTGATAGTTGAATCTATCTAAAGCGTTCTAGAATAAGTCAAAGCCATTGTATGTGATTTATAGGTAGACTATAGGTTGTTAAGTCATCGAAGTATACATACATGGTTTTGTAGATGTATTCTTAAAATTATTTGACCACTATTCTTGAAAAATATGTTGGCATGTTCTTCAACCCGAACGACATTATTGTGTAGGAAAAATATCCAAATTCTGACACAAATGTTGTTTTTTCCTGATCTTCTTTTGTTATTGACACCTGGTTATATCCTAAGAATCCGTCAGTTAATTAATAGTATTAGTGACCAATGAATTCATTTATGATTTCATCATCAAGATGGGTGGGTAATGGATCTGTCACAATCTATTTGTTGAGTCCCTGAAAATCGACACAAATTCTTAATTTATTTGGATCATGCTTCTTTGGTTGTACCACCTTAGGGCTTTTCCATTCTGCCTTGTCGATAGGATAAATAATTCCTTCTGGTAGCATTCCTTCGATTTCTTTTTGAACGATCGATTTGTACTTATGCACTAACTTGTATGGTCATTTTTTGATTGGCTTTTCTCCTGCGATCAGTTCAATCTTCATTTCACCCATTTCCTCTACTAGTCCTTTCATATCCTTTTAGTCACATGAAAAAACATCTTGATACTCTTTTAGTAGACTGACTATGTCGGTTGCTTGCCTATCAGACCAATAGTCACCTATTCGCACCATTTTTGATCGACCATTATTTGATATGTCGAATTCCTTCATTTTTATTTCTGTGTCAATCCATTCTAGTGGTTTTTCTTCATCGAGGTGGAATTCTCCTTCTTCAATTTTTTAAAATATTTTGGGGAATTCGATTTGTTCTTGGTCTTCTTTGTGTTCCATGGCTATAATTAATACTGATTTCACATGATTCTACAATGTTGGATGGTGTTTCTTCCATTGGAAGCTCTGTCCTGGCCATTTTATATTCTCCATGTCAATCCTCCGTGCAATCAAGATTTTCTTGTTTTCTACTAGCACAAAATTGCAAGTCGATGTCGATCCTCGATTGACTGACATATTTTCTTTTTCTTTCTATACAGTTGTTAAAGGAATTTTTAAAAATATTTTTATTTGACATGCTACATATTTCAAGTGTTCCTCTACTGGATTAAATTTAAAGTCTAGCACAAAATTTCCTTTGATTTCATCCTAGTTGGAAGTGTGGTTGTAGGCTTCTTCAATAATGTACCATTTTCTTGGTATCTCATCTAATGTACTTCAGAACATATGGGGCCATACCCTTTCATCCTTATATACTATTCTTCACCATTCACTTTCACAACGTTGAATATGTTCTGCTGGATCACAGCCGATTTTGAATGTGGGAATATCTGCATCTTTGGATAATTTATTTCCATCGAATATTTCAATGAAGTATGTTGACATAGTCATATAGGTTTTTAATTGAGGGGAATGTGTTTCCCACCATCTTGCACCCTGGCCTGTGAAATTTTCCACAAGACTTTGTGTCCTTCCTTTCTCTCGTATTGATTTTTCTACCTATTCAACATGGGTCGAAGGGGTATGTCGTTCACTATATCACAAGGGTTTTCTTATCTGATTGGTAGTCGAAATAAGAGTGAGAGTTTTTTATAGCCCTAAAATTACCTACTCATGCATACATAGTATTGGTCCTCTGACTTGCATAATTTTCCAAATCACTGCTCAGGAGCTCTACTTAAAAAATCAATTTTTAGACATGTACCCTCCTTGCATCACTATTTCCCATGTACATACGCTAGCTACATGTTATACAGCCTATGTACATATGCTTTCTGCACACTACACAGCCTACGTATACCTCCAAAAGTTGCAAAAATTAAAAATTTGTAAGGAATTTGGTGGAATTTATGGAATATTGGAGGTTTCCCAACCAATTCACTTGTTATAGCTCGTCCCCCAATCGAATAACCATCCTTTTGTCATATAAAAGGAGGTTTTTGGGTCTCATTTAAAATCCAAGCATAAGAATAGTGAAACCCTACCCAATTTCACTTCCCTTCCTTTCCCAAGCATTTGCAACCTTTTGTGAGTTATTGCCTCAAGATTCCCTCTTCAGCCCCTTTTCTTCCATTCAATCCATTCCCTTTCATTGAGGTGATTAGTAGATGGTGAGAAGAGCCTCATTGAAGGTGCACTTGGAGCATTGTAAAGAGTAGCCCGGACTAGGTTTGTGGAATGGTGGCTAACAAGGATTGTAAGTTTCAGTCTTTGTTTAATGAATAAAAGAATCTATTTTCCCTACCCCAAATGTTGATGCTTTGTGTCTTTTCTTTGATTCATACATAACATTTGATATATAACCTTAATTTATGAATATAAATAGCATGCTTGTAGCCTTGTTTTCCCAGTCTTGGATGCAGGTTGACTTTGGGAGGAGACTTGTAGTCATTAGAACTACAGATCTTGAGGAGATCATCACTAGATGTTGGATAAAAGGTCCAATTACCGATATTCTCTCCTACTTCTTTATGTTCATTTATTTTGGTATGTTTGGGGTAGTGTAGAAACTAGGTTGACTTTTAGATGGTCATTTTCTCTGTCTATATCCTAAACCCTGGTATAGTTATAAAGGGATTTTCCTGCTAGTAGAATTGGTGACCATAATAGGGATTTTCTCTAGGGTTTTTAGGGAGTTTTTTGGGTTGTTTATTGGTTTTTGTTCAAGTTTCAAGTTTCAATCAAGTTTACTGAGTCTTTTTAGGGTTTCTGGTCACCTGCAAGGTGCATACCAGCTTCCCCTCCCCTATAAGTCTACCTTGTCTTTTTATTTTTGAAAACTATCAGAGGTGTATGCAGCTTGTTTTGGGTCAACCCACGTACATATGTGCTCTACATAGTAGACAGCCCACGTCCATACACAGATTGTTGATGAAATAGCCCGCATCTCTGTTTCTCGAAAGTATTTTTTTAATAAAGAGAGAGTTTGTATATTTCCTGATAGAAGTTCGGAATTCTCAAGACTTTCTTGAATCAATCGAAGTCTTTGTCTTTGGCCATAGCCTGGGTTAGATTTTTGGTTAACTTGTTCCTTAGTCTTCTTTTGTTTTCCCTAAAAGGTTTAGAGTGAGCTGTCAAGTTCTAGATCCGCCTTTTGGTTTCTTGGTTGATTCCCTACAATCTGCAGTGGGATTAGGGTCTTTGCAAACCTTGTTTTCAATTTTCTCTTTGTTTCTGTTTCTTGCTTTGACAAAATGAAAAAAAAGGTTTTTATTTCAGTTTTTTTTTGTTAAAGCGGTTCGAAAAATAAAATAAAATAAATTATTTTCTTTCATTCAGTTTGGTAAAGTAGTCAAGGTTGTTATTTTCAAAAGAAAAAGAGTCTTCATTTCAAAGTTCTTTTCGATTTCTGGGAATACAAGTAGTTTGTAGTCGAACAAAAGCAAGTTTTAGGATTTCTTCATTTACAAGATCTTGAAATATCAATGAGAAAAGTTGAATTTACAAATAGTTTTTAAAATATTTTCTTTTAATTTCAAGGTATCTTTTTCTTTCAAATGCTTTAAAGTTTTCTTCCTTATTCATCTCTTCATAACACCATCAGTTTGACTACCGCACCCTTTTCATAAATCAAGCCTTAAAATTAACGCTTAATCTAAAATATATTAGACTTTACATTTGTAGGGTTCACCAACTAGTTTAGGGTTTTAGCGCCTTGAACTAGGTGTGAAGAGGAAAATATTCAAGGCCACTTTAAAACAAACATTGGAGTCTGAAATAGGGAGTGTTTTAAGTCCAATTTCATAAGAGTTAGCCAAGACCCCCCTCTAACACAGGGGATAAACACGAGGTTGCGTGACGAAAGGAAGAGGAGATAACCCCTCCAAAACTGGACTAAACATAGTGGGTATTGTATATTGAGGGTCTTTCTCAGGAACAATATAGATTGCATTTGCCTACGGAGCTTCGTGGACCTCGAATCCATTTGAGATCCTTAGTTTTCTTTCAAAATAATTACTTTCGATACCCTTGAAGGGCTTCAGACTTGTTATCTTTCTCATTACGTTCTCCCCGACTGTCGACTATACCCTCTGTTATAACCCTGTAATTCATAGGATCATCTAGTGATTGGAAAATTTTCACTTTGGATGTATTTTGTCTTGCAAATAATATTTCATTTCTGCAAATCATTTTCAAGGAAAGGAAAAGAAAATAAAATTCATGATTTTTGACGCTGAGTGGTGTTTCCTAACCCCATGGAGACAAAAGCAAGGGAAGCAACGCACAAAGCTCACAAAAAGAACTAAGCCTAAGTTTTTGTTGCATTTGTGCCTACAGGATAAAGAATGTTCTTAGATCGATGGTCGATCTAGCACTGCGTAGATCAATGGTTGACAATGGATTCCATACACCCTCGACCGTTCTTATTTTAATAGTGGGGGGGGGGTCCAGAATGGTAATTAACAATTGCGCACAGATCTATGATCATCCTGAAAATGTGCAGATGGATGGTCTACAAGTGATTCCGGACCCCCTTGACCGTTCTTCCTTTAATGGTGGGGGCGGGGGGGTCTGGAATGAGGCAGGTTTTCTCGACGGGCCCTGTCCCAACGTGTCATCAATCCATTGCATCAAACCTCCTCCTCTCTAGACCACTTACTACTTACCACCCTTCCAACTTACCACCATACCGACAATACCATACCGCCCCTGCCTCATGACATCATCCTCCATTATCCCGCCACCCATCCATTTATAAACAAACTTATGATTAAAGGAAAAATCAAATAATTTAATTAGATTAATTAATAATTTTAGTATAGTTAGAATAGGTTAAACTAGCTAATAACTACTTAATTATTAATTAATTAATTAATTAATAATTAAGTTAATTATTTAAGTTAGTAATTAGATTAGTGTTCCGTTAATTTAAATTAATTAAAAAAAAAAACAATTAAATAAATATTAATTAAATAAAACATATAAAAATTAAAATAAAACAAAATAAACATAAATTAAATAATTAAAAATGAAACTA
>JASDQU010374571.1:66915-78027 GCA_032191745.1 Picea mariana
AGGTATCGGGTATCGTGGATTCGTAAACCCAAAGGTCGACCATTGAGCTCGCGAAGTCACGAGTTCCGATTTCCCGATAAGTAAAGGGAGGGAAGTCGTGCGAGGAGATCTGTGGGTGTGGATTTCCCGATAGGTAAATAGAGGGACCAGTTAGTGTTCTTCGGGCCGAGGAAGGAGAAGATCCTGTGAAGCGGGCATGCCTGCGGGTGCGACTGCGTCACATTTCTTCCAGAATAAACTATACTAACCACTTGTCAGACTTTATGCACTGCAGTTGTAATGTTTATTCTTTCAATATCAGCAGACCCTACACCATCAAATCTTTTAGAATCATTTTATAGAAATGGTGGTAATAGTAACATGTTCACTGGAACTCCCAGGTACCAATGATAGGTTTCCCTTTGAGAAAACCAGCCCATCCACTAAGTTCTTGTTTGTTTGCAGGACATGCCATCTCTACAACAATCTTCTCCTTAAGATTGGATATATTTTCAGAGAGAGACTGTATTGTAACTTCTAGCATCTTCCCAATGCCTAAAATACTTGGCGCTATTCAACCAATTGACAACAAGTATCATGAGTTGTATCTTTCCACTTTTCTTCACATTTAAACTTTGCTTATTTCTAAAAATAGGATTCTCTCATGGTTTGAGGAATAGCTAGGAATCAAATACAACAATATTTCTACTTCACCATAGTCCTCGACTTGAAAAATGTGTATTTCCAATCCCTGTAGTATCTGCCAACCCTCATGATTTCCTCGAATAAGTGTGATTCGATTAGGATATCGAACCTTCAAGGAAAGAAGCAATAAGAAAGTCTCCACATAGTTAAAACCTATGTCAACAAAGTCTCCTAAAAAAAAATTGGTCTGCGGACAATCTCCCCCAACTTTAAATAGTTCTTTCATATAATAAAATTGCCCATGAATGTCTCGAAAAATAGTGACCGGGGCATCGAATCTCTGGACATTTCTCTCCTCAACGAGGATCTCCGTGGCCTTCACGTAGATCTGATTCCTTCAAAATCTCCCATCGCTTCAGTTGCGCTATTTGTTTGTCTAAGTCCGACATTTCGCCTCCTTATCATTTGACATATGCGCATTACTTCTTGGCGAGCGTCCATTTCGACACTTGGAAATCGACCGAAGACAACCAGACCTCAAAACGTCTTGCTGGCGATGACACCTGCATTTTATGCTTTATGTTATAGGATATATCCCACATGTTTTGGGTAACATAATTTGTAGGTGAATAGATGCGTCCATGTTCCCCCTTCAAATGGACGCGTCGAGCAATGTGGGCTCCTTCTCCATGTGGCTAGGTGCTTTGGGTGCTTGGTATCGAATTTGGTGCGTTGTGTTACTTTTGGGTGCTTAGATGATAGCTCGTGGACTTGTCTTCAATGGTTAGTCAACTTGATGATTGGAGATTGGGATCAAAATTTTTGGTAATGTATTATAATTTTTTAAAAAGAAAGAAGCAAAACTTTGAATAAAAATTTTTAAACAGAAAGAAGCAAACCCTGAGTAAAACCTGAGAAGCCAAATAAAACCCAGTTTTATCTATAAATCCAAAGTTGACTTAAAACCCAATATTTATTTGTTTTTGTGAAAATAACTAATAAAATCATGGACTCAAATAGTTAAGGCCAATACCAATTTCACATTTTCAAGTAAAATAAATTGAGCCATGGGCTTGACCTAGATTCAAGGATAGCCATAATCCATATTTTCATGGACTCAAATAGTTAAGGCCAATACCAATTTCACATTTTCAAGTAAAATAAATTGAGCCATGGGCTTGACCTAGATTCAAGGATAGCCATAATCCATATTTTTTTTTTAGGAAAATAAGGAAGGATTTGGAATGTATATTAGAGGACAAAGATTACGGGATTTTGGCAAAAACCGACAATAAGAGCTCATTAAGAATAGATGAAATAAATTGTAGGGTATGACAATGAAAAAAGATGTAAATATTTTCAAATCTGACGCAAAATTTGGTGAAGGAATTTAAAATTATAATGGTGCGCATTTGAGTGCTAACACTGGCTCCAAATGGGATGGAGGCCTTCCTGTGAGGCTCCAAGAAATTAGGAGTTCTAGTCACCTTATTCATTGGGCTAAAGAGTCATCTGTGTAATCAACCTCTAAACACTGCCAAAAACTGCCACTTATTCAAATAACTAACTGATAAACTTGTTGCAAATGGAAAGAAAACAAATGCTTAGGAAGTAAGATTATTTCCTACGCTACCCTACCTTAACCAAATTTGCAAATTGGTCAAGTAAAAGAAGATTTCCACAACAACCACTCAAGTAACTTGATGACTGAAATGATCTCATATATGTCACTGATCAATGAATAATGACATAAATATAGCAACAGTGAGATAAAATCCTTTAGAAAACCATAATCACCCATGAATATCGGTGAAATAATGCAATCTGAAATTTTCAGAAAATCTGAAACATAAGACTCTAACAAGGCTGCAAATGGATCCCTAAAACCAAGATCAGAAGCATGCTGATCCACATAAAATAATTGCTCATCCATGAGTGCCTCTCTTCTTGCAAATAGATAACCTTCTTGTTCCCTTGTGAACAACTCTTGATCATCAAAAATGGCAGTCTCTTTGTTTTCAGCATGATGATCACAAGATAATGGCACAACATGTTTTAAATCACATTGCTAACGATCATCTAGGAACACATAATTATCTATGAAATCATCAATTACTATAATCTCAACATGTTTTGAAAACCGATCATAAGCTTAACATGCATCCTTGTCCATAGAAAAATCTACAAATACCGAAGAATCATGTTCTGAATGTAAAACATACTCATAGTCTTGTTGCTCCTCTTGTGCGGGAAAATTTTCAAAGTATGTTTGATCTTGAATCCTCTGGCAAGCCCGGATGTTCTCTTCGGCTTCTTCAATATCCTCAAAAAACTTTCTTAAATATGAAATTTTCCTTTCTCTTAGGAGAAGGACAAGATCTGAATGTTGATCCATTTCATAGTACACCATGGAAGCAGTCTCGGAAGGTCGGATTTCCACTGGCATGCTATGATAAATTCTGTAAAATCTCTTGTTGAAGACA
The DNA here is from genome assembly GCA_032191745.1 of Picea mariana. Classification (NCBI taxonomy): domain Eukaryota; kingdom Viridiplantae; phylum Streptophyta; class Pinopsida; order Pinales; family Pinaceae; genus Picea; species Picea mariana. The sequence continues at coordinate 70,023 of JASDQU010374571.1, forward strand.
ACCAAGGCTTCTTCTTCCCCTCTCCTCAAAGAATAAAAATCAGTCAAGTATTGATCAAGGGACATGTTCTCACCCCAACACTTTAAAAATGCATTGCATAGCTCTATCCAAGAACCAATAAAATCATCTCTGAAACCCTTAAACCATACAAAAACATCTCCAAACAAATATTTGGAGAACAACCTCATGGTAACATCATCATGAACTATCTCAAAATGATCAACAAAGTTCTCAAAGGCCTCCAGATTCCTCTCAGTTGTAACATGATACTCTCCAAAAAACCGAGAAAGATACTCAAAGAAATCAATAGGATAAGGATGAAGGTGATATGGCATCCTTAAATTTTTAAACATCTTGTCTCTAATTCTAGTTTGAAATCTAGTGGGCTGAATATGAGGTTTAACAAGCTGATGGCAAGGTTCAACAGTAATAGTAGAAGGTAATGAGATCCGAGAGGGATTTTAATCGGTTTCAACCTCCTCAAGGTTACAAAGGTGATCAAATTCAAGAGGGATTTCAATACAAAGATCATCCTTATGAATAGGCTAATGTGAAGATACAAAATTAACATCTACAACATAGGAAAAGGGAAGGTCTTCTTCTTCCAAGGATGGATATATAAAGAAAGGTTGAAGATCATCTGAATAAACAAAGAATAAGAAGATACTCTTTATATGTAAGGGAAAAGACAAGAAATAAATAATAAAGAACATGAGTTTATGAAGAAAGCTCATAAGTTGATACATGGTCATCCCCTTTCCTATGGTCATCTTTCTGTCAACAGGATCCTCCCCGGTAGAGTCTTTTATTGTGGAGTCACCAGGTAGATAATTACAGTCAATTTTTGTGTCCCTCTCTTGTCTACCATCAAGAGATTGATCTATGTCGTTCACCCAGGGAAGCTAGCTTCACACTCTGTTCCCTGACAATGACGCCATTTATGTTATCACTCCAAGAGTCACCCTAGGCTGCAATAAGGTGATCTTGGTAACATTCAAAAAATTCAAATTCAATCTTGAAAGATAAGCTTTAAAGTCATAGGGATTTGACCATAAGGAAAATCAAATTCATCTACTGTACACATTCCCAACTATATCCTTCAACAAAAGTGGCCTTAGAAACTCCAAATCAGACAATAGGCTTGATAAAATAATGAGATAAAGGAAAATTGTGATATAAATTGTCATAGATACTTCCAACACTTTAAAACAGTCAAATCACAGTAAAAATATGTGTATTAACAAATTCTACATCACCAATGAAAAGAACAAAGACCTAGTTCAATCATTGTATGAATAAGAAGAAGAGTAAATTAGTCACTCATTAAGCAATGGTAAGCAAAGGAAAAACAAGAAATGAAAAGGAAAAACTAATCTCCATTGATAAGGAATCACAAGTCCGAAAAAGTACAGAGAAAGGAAAAAGAACACAGTGATAACCACTTTGAATTCCTCTAGGTCAAAAGCCCCTCTCCCCTAACTCATTATAACCCTTTATCAGACTTACAATAGTCTCTTTATATATTTTACTGTCAGTGACAACACTATCATTCAAATAACCACCCTATCATGGGATCTCGTGCCCTCAAAATGGGAAGGCAACATGTGGATAACAAAAGATAACTAAAATGCTAAAAACAAGGGTAATGTTGGTCACGCCCCTAACATCTCTTTATGATGATGAACTATCCATTTTTTAGCACTTATCCCTTTGACAGGTGGCCCTCCAGCTCATAATTGATCTTATAGAAACTGGAAAGATCCATCTTGACACCTCACAACCACCGATCCATTGAAACCTCCAGAACATGAATCCATAGCACATTCTGCAGCACCTGTCAAGATTAAGGATTTATTTCAAATATTCATTGTCTTACTTACAATCAATGGACTCCTTAATAATGGGTGATCACATAATGTTGTAGGAGATATATAAGGGTGATGATATCATCATTTATGATCATAACCTGAATATCTCTCAAAAATAATTAGGCGTTGATGAAGAAAAATTCTCACCTTATCACTCCAACATGTGCTCAACAAAGCCGCAAAAACAAAATTCCAAGGAACTGTGTTTTCTTGAATACAATATGAGAGGTGAATAAAAACATTCCTCCATTTATGAACGAGGCATGATGATATTTTTAAGGAGGAGTCACCATATATTCCTGAAATTACTCTAGCTGAGTCGCAATTGGACTTTTTACCCAAAATTGTGCAACTTGTCACCTACAGGAAAGTTTTCATTGTTCTACTTTGATGCTTTTGGATAGCTCCAATACTTTGGAAATTTTAATGAAGGTTAGAACAAGGTTTAAAAAAGGTGAAATGAATTCGAAATGCTCCTGCTACTGCCTCCACTGTCATTTCTTCCAGAATAAACTATACTAACCACCTGTCAGACTTTCTGCAACGTAGTTGTAATGTTGATTGTTTCAATCTCAGAAGACCCTGCATCATCAGACGTTTTAGAAGCCTTTTATAGGAATGGTGGTAATAGTATCATGTTCAATGGAACTGCCAAGTACTAATGATAGGTTTCCCTTTGAGAAAAACAACCTGTCCACTAAGTTATTTTTTGTTTGTAGGCAAGGCCATCTCTGTAACAATCGTCTCTTTAAGACTGGATATAGTTTCAGAGAGAGACTCTATTGTAACTTTTACCATCTTCCCAATGCCTAAAATACTTGGTGATGTTCAACCAATTGACAACAAGTATCATGAATTGTATCTTTCCACTATTCTCCACATTTGAACTTTGCTTATTTCTAAAAATAGGATTCTCTCCTAGTATGAATTCAAAATCTGTCATGGTTTGAGATGGTACTCCAAAAGGAGAAACTAGGCATCAAATACAACAATATTTCTACTGCACCATAGTCCTCGACTTGCAAAAAATGTGTTAAATTTTATGGCTTTATTGCTAAATTTTTGGAGGTCCCAAGAGGCAAGCCATTAGTTAAAGCTATAGGCCCTGTTCTCATGCTAAACTGACAGATCATTTTTATACTAAGTCAACACCAAATCATTCGACATGCCAGCTATTGAGTCAAGCCTTTAATTATGCCATGAGTCAAGCCACAAACCATACAAAGCTCGGCTCTAACACCAATGCCCAAGCGCAAGTGTCAAATTCTGAGTCAATATGTCAAATACCTTTCATCATCACAAGTCATACATAAGTTAGAATTAAGCCAAAACATTTAAGCATTACAGTTTCCAAATGTTTAAAGTCTAGATCACATAGGAATTTCATTCCACATGTCACAAGAAAACCATGCATCATAATTCAAGCCATCAAATCCTCCAGTTCACGGGGCTCGAATTGTGGAAAATGTTGTTGGTGATCCTATGTTGTTTGATGAGTGGAAGTCAAAAATAGAACTTATGTTTGGAAGAGTCAAGGGTGTGATACAGTGAATATATGATAATCTATCTACAAAGGATAAGATTGTTAAAGAGTGGACCTTTGTTCTCAAACAGATCGACATGTTTTCCTGCACAGACCTTAACAAAACTCAGAGAACTAAGAGATTCAATGATGAAGTTCAAATCATTACATGAATTCAACAGCCCTAAATCTCTCGATTTGGTATCCGTGTATTCTACTGGAATTTCCTGAAGAAACAGACCTTCAAGTCCAATACCATGGATGCACATGATGTTTGCAGATGTTATAATAATAAAATTACAACTTCTGGGCATCGAATCTCAGGCACCTCAGTTCTGGTATTCTGTGTATTTTTTCCAGATCAGTTGAACAATTATTTATATCAAGTTTTCACGTCCGCTTCCTGAATGGCCACACCAATATTTTCAAGTTGTCAAAGGAGCTCAACACTTGTTGCAAAATTGGCCAAAACTAGGGTTTGGGAGCAAATTGTGTCTTCGATGGTTTTTACTCTGATTATGAAATAACAAGCGCTTCATCCCGGATCGTCATTCTAAAGGATTTGGAACTCTCTCTTATGAAGTGCCTATACAATATCTACTTCCCCTGCCATATCTAACATGGAAAATACAAGAAGAAATCAGACACACAACAGTCCAGATTTGAAAGGAATTTCAAATTAACTCACCAAACATTTTTACATAGTTATAGTATGGTGGCTCAATTCTTTGGATAGAAGTTTCTTTGGCTGAGAAAGAATGTCGAGGCCTTAAAGGTCAGGTGTCTGTGAGTTCATACTCACATGTTGGTGGTCACAAATATGCCGGGAACCTTATAATATATGGTCCACATCATGATGGTGAAGTTACTGGTCACTGGTATGGTTATGTTACTCCAGATGATGTACCAATTCTCCTAGATCAACACATTGGAAAAGGAGAAATTGTAGATCGACTTTGGAGGGGTCAGATGGGTTGGACAAAAGAGGAACAGAAGCAAATGCATCAAGAGAGACAAACTATTTTGGAAAACATTGAGAAGGAAATAGGCTCCTTCAACGAGAATGGCAAAATAATAAATGGTATCCAGAATGAAGTAGCAAGTTGTTGCCAGGGTAGCAGTGCTACTAATTGCTGTCAGAGTGCGACATCGGAGGAAAATGTTAAATTTGATCAGTTGAATATCAAGCTAACTAGTAAGAACATTGAAGGTATCACATAAAGTAGTCATCGCACTCGATCAAGCAAAGGTTACTGGGGAAGAGTATCAATGTGGTTTGAGACATGGAAGCGTGAAGACATGTTTTCCACTTTGGTAGTTATTGGAGCAGATGCATCAGGTGCAATAGCATATAATTTTTACAGGAGGTCAGGTTGATTCATTGGTGGAAATAAATTGCCTAGATATCTTCAGATGAAGTTTCAGACTTGCGGTATTTGCTCAAATCTTTATCACAAGAGTTTCTCTCTGTTGTTGTTGTGCTAGCTTATAGGCATGTCTACCATTCTGAGTGTTTGGAGAAGACGACTTCCTAAGCTAATTAACAAGATTCATCATGCTTTCTATGTATTTCAAGTAAAGAGATGATTTTAAAGAAACTACATCTCCCATAGAGCGAATTATCAGATATAAAGGTGGTGGCTTAAGGGCTTACAGGTTACAGAGTCAATAATCTATGAGAAACAAAATGTTAGATTAATGCAGCTGCTGAGGAATCTAACACTATATGCAGGATCACTGCTACTTTGCATAATTCTCTTCTCAAAGATAAAATAGAACTTTCACCAACATATAAGGCGAAATTATAACCAGTTAACTCATGAAAATCATAGCTTTCACCAGCTAACTGGCAAATCTTAAGGCGAAATAGCTGGTGAAACCTGAAATGGCCAGAGAAAGAGTATTTTTGCCCAGATCGAAGTTTTACTCAACTGAATCTCTTGAAAACTCTTTCTAAAGATATATATTGAATTATAAGGTCAAATCTAAGATCCACTTTTGATGTTAAGGAGTTAGAGGAAGTGTTCAAGTTGTTTTGGCACCTATTTTGGAGGCAGTAAATCAGGGTTTTTTCCAAAGATAGCAAATTCGATTCTATCATGATCAAAGTACATCTACGAGCCTTGGAAGGTTATTTGCACACATCTGAGGTGGAGAAAGATGAAGACTCTTAAAGAATACGAGATTGATCTTAATTTAGGATCATTTTTCTATTATTTTGGATCTATTTTAACTATATGTTCTTAGAATATTTGATCCATCTTTTTAGGATCTGAAACTGCTTTGTAAAGGCTATAAAGCCTGGGGTTTTAGTCTGAGAAGGGGTCCAAACTGGGAACACATTTTTGGCTACTGTTATAGACTCTTATTGGATAATAGAATTATAGTCTCCTTTTGCTTTCAATATTAGAATTGCTCATGTATCTTGTTTCTGTACTTTATTTCAGTTTGTTTTAGCTTTTAAAGACTGTCATCTCTTTATTAAGCTCATAAACTTGAAGTGAAGGATTTCTTACTACCTTGTATTATCCCTACACTTAGTTGTATTTGGCAATCAAGATTAGTATTCTTCATCCCTTCTTGAATATCTTATTTGATTATTGTCTTCTAAAAGCACTGTTTCATTTGAATGTATGATGAGTTGTCTATTACATTAATCATTGAGTTATCCCATTGTTCCAAGCACACCTACATATCATATTCTTAAGTTAGCAAGCATATTTAGCCTACAACCCTAAAGAGTTTCTTGAAGTGATAACAAATTGGTGCCATTGCCGGGGAGAGGAGATTGAAGCTCAACTTCCTTGGGAGACGACACAGATCCAACTTTGATGATAGACAAAGCCTGGAAACTATTATGGTTGTAATTATCTATCTGGAGACTCCATGAAGGATGAATTCAGTAGCGACTCCACGACATTCAAATGTCAAAAGCATTTGCTGCTCTTTTGGCTTGGAGGTTTGCACCTCTAGACTTCTCTTCAGTTTCTGGTTTCCCAGATACAGTACCTCATATGTCAGAATGGGGAGATTTTCTACCTGTCTTCAAAGAGGAGAAAGAAGATAATCCTGCAGAACACCTCAAAAAGTTTCATGAGTGCATGGATCTACTAGATCTGCAGCATGAAGATGTTCGTACGAAAATGTTCATGCATTCATTGGAGGGTGATGCACGTAGGTGGTATTTTTCTTTACCTCCTTCAAGCATTTCATCTTTAAAAAAAATTCACAGAGTATTCAATGATCGTTGCAAAAAGTTCTTTTCCGATCAGTTTTTATTTGGTAATTGTTGTGAAGAATATGGATCGGATAATAAATTTGAAAATGAAAATAGAGAATAATTTCTCCCTCATATCCTGCAACAACTCCCAAATGATCTTCATGATAATGTACTTTCCCATCAAAACGAACTAGAAATGGATAATAAAGGAGCTAAAGATTCTCCCATTAACACTATCTCTGATTTTCATCAATCTGAAGAATTAATTTCTTTAGTTAAGAATCATGAGAATCATTTTTTTGTTGATCATACATCCATTGAAATCATTAAAGTTAGTTCACAGTTTTCAGATTTGTGTATCAAGGGAAGCTACAGTTATGATGAGGAACAAAGTGATATTTCGTAAAATCTATCTCAGAATCCTATTGCTGATAACTCTATGCCACCATTTTCATCTTTGTCATTATAAATGTCTCCTGATATTCCTATATTTGATAAATATAATGATGGGGAGGAAGTTGTTGAGGTTTCTGAAGATTTGGTTATTTCTGGAATTTCATTTAGTTTTACTGTTCAACACAGAGATGATCATAAATGTATTCATGATGTGGTTAATGATAGCTTTGAAGAATATGTTGAAACAGGGGACATCTATCATTGTAACCAAGATATTTGTGATCTCCAAGAGAATAACCATAGCATTGATTCTTTTGACATTCTATCAAATGCATCTACTGACTTAGGTTGTTATAAATATGAGATTGTCCCCTTTGAAAACCCCAAAGATGATTGTCAGATTGACACATCAGCAAGTAACAATTTTAGATCAGCAGTAAATGATAAGGGCAACCTACATTTTCAAGATTTGCAAGGACTGGAAGTTTGCAACAAACAAGAAGATGGAGATGGTGTGTTGAAAAGTTCAGTTCAGTAGTACATATTATATGATTATCTAACAAAAGTTGAGCAGTCCATTGAAGGCATCCAACATCACTTCAATTTTCAATTGAATCAATAGTCCAAAGAGGTATTCTTTATCGATTTTGATGACCCTATTGCTGACTATTTGGATTCTATCAGTAGCATAGATGTTAAAATATTTTTGTCAGAAGAAAATTCTCTTTATCATCTATTCAAACTTCTTTTCTGCATGATATGGCTTCTGTTAGCGACAATTCTTGTCTTGGGCTTGAGAGCATCCAGGTCTGCAGGTTGCATGAAGAACGCCCAAGCATAGCACGTAAAGCCCCATTTCAGGCTAAAAATCAAGTGAGCGGGCGAAATTATGTTGTCAACGGCCCAGATTCATGCATAGAAGCAGATCGACGGTCGGCGGGAAATCGCAATTAGCGGAGTTGCGTCAGGATTAGCGCGATGGGTAGCATCTATATACAT
>JASDQU010374571.1:78527-90531 GCA_032191745.1 Picea mariana
GGGGTCTGGAATTGATGTGTTATTATCGTGGGCCCCCTTCCTGTCGTGTCACTGTCTGATTCATCCTCCCCGTTGCCACCTGTTCTCCACCTACCGCCACCCTCTTCCCCCGTCATCTATAAAACTTCCCTCTCTCTATCCACATGGCCCCTCCTCATCTCATCACCTTCTCGTCTCCTTCCATGTGTCCCTCTCACTCCCAGTCACCTCCACAGTGTTGACGCCATCACTCCCGTCATACCCTTTTTGACATCTGCTATAGGGGTCAATCGTAGCAGTCCAACGAAGTAGCGTCCAAAGAAAGACTGTTCGACTGATCCAGGTGGCACCATTAGGAGGCCTCCATGTCCTAGAAGGTAGGGTTGACCGAGGTTGTCCCCAGTCCCAATAAAGAAATTATTATGGTTGTTTCTGGTGGTTGAGCATCATCTCCGCCATAAAAAGAAAGTCCAGCAAAGGACTAAATCTGGTCAATTCATCTCCAGTAGGACAATTCGAAATCTGATAGCGTCTGTCTTGGGTGCACGATCGACCAGAGTCTGCATGGGCAGACTGTTAGAAGACATGCAAACACAATGTTTTTAATGCAGCGTCTTGTGTTTGTTGTTGTTGTGTTTTGAGTATATGTAGGCATTTTCGCCATTGTTATAAGCATCGATGGTTGACCAAAGCTCCCGATTGTATAGTTTTGATGAAGCATTGGTCACTCTGGTTAATATAGAAGGCATTGGAGACGTCTTACTTTATGGATGTCCGCCTCTTTCCCATCTCTTTGTTTACTGTGTTAGAATAGCTCGGAATTGGAGGATCCAGTCGAGTTGCAGCTGTTATAGGATGATGTAGGTTGGATCACTGTAACAGTTGCATTGTTTCTAATCGGTTCCTGTGATTTTCTTAGCGCTGAACGACTCGGAATTGGAGGATCCAATCGAGCCACCCTTCAACTCCTTGAGGCTCTGGACCAAGAGGATCTTGGATTTCGAGTTTTTCATCTTCAAGCTTTCGAAGGCCTGTCGCCCGAGGCAGTCTTGCTCACCTTTCTCACAAGTCTTCCCTCTACCACCCTTTAATCATTTACTGACAGAAGTTGTATCAAGACCTCCCTTGCTTTCTACATACCAGGCCCGGTTTCCTGAGTTAAGCTATCTGTTCTTGAGTCCTTATCCATTTGATCACCCTATTAAACAAATAGTGACATAAATCTGATGGGCGTTGGGCTCTGCTCCTGCAAGCAATCCAGGGGTGACTTCCGACGCTAACATTTCTGGTGTCGTTGCCGGGGATGAAGTTGAAGATTTTCCCTGGGCAAAACGACATTGAGCCTCTGATTCTGAAGGTGCATCAAACATCAGAGCCCTTCAAGATTGCTACTGTATACCTGGCGACTCCACTGTGGCAACTCCAAGGTTTCCACATCACTGTTTCAGTTGTGGCTACTGTTAGCACACCTAAAAGCTGACCCTAAGGAGCTTTCTCGAGAAGGTTTCAGCAACTGCTTTCTCAGCCTGAGAAGCTTCCTGGGGTAACAAAAACGTTAGGATCTGGCCTTTGATGGTGAACAAGGACCAGACACATTCGAAGATGTGCATCTTTCACCTGGTGACTCCATGATTCAAGGATCGATTGGCGACTCCACTGGTTCGATATGGAGAAAATCCTTTCTCACAGCTTTGCTCCTTTTAATTTTTCTGCTATTCCTAGTTTTCCTAATGTTGTCCCCTCTTCGAATGAATGGGGTGATTATTTGCCCATATTTGGAAAGCGTGAAGATGACAACCCTGCTCGGAACCTCAGTGAGTTTCATGAACTCATGCATCAGTGGGAGATACATCATGAGGATGTATTACTGAAAATGTTCATGTTCTCGTTAGCAGGGGATGCTCATAAATGGTGTCATTCTTTACCCCCTGCTAGCATTTCTTCACTCAGTGAATTCCATGCAGCCTTCACTGCCTATTGTCAAGAGCTTTATCCCTTTGATTTGATTTTTCATAGCTGTTGTGAGGGATACTACAACAAATGTATACAAGATAGAGCTGTCTCTTATGTAGGCTATGAGGATGATCCTGGTGACCTGGATCAGAGCTCTGTCCTTTCTCCTCCCCATTCGTCTGCAGCAGGGGGGGTTATGAGAGTGATGAAGTTCCCAGGGAAGAGGATGGTGCTCTGAGTGAACTAGTGGTGCAGGCAATATTCCCCACTCCCCAGTGTGAAAAATTGGAATCTGAAGGTAGCAAAAAGGATTTTCCAGTCTTCGAGGCGAATGATCTAAGCAACTCTTTTGAAGAGATTATTGAAGATTTTTTGGATGCGTTAGCATCTGCCCCCAATGAGCTTGCTATCTCAGATTTAAACAAAGAAGCCATTATGGAAGAGGATCATTCTTTCTTCCTTCATGAGATTTCCCATGATGTATTTACATTTGGGATTGAATAGAAGGATCGGGAGACCATTCCCTTTTTACAAGATGGGGGAGTGCACAGAAAAGAGGAGGAGGAACCAAAGGAACAGCTGAGCGCACATTTCATGTTCTATCCAGAGCCAATCAACGAACAACCACCACCTGAGATTAGTGAGCATGCGTCAGTTGTCCTCCTACCTGTGCTTATCAGAGATATTCATCCACAGGTGGACAACTGTGTAGCATAGGAGGCCGCCTGTCACCAATTTTCCAAAATTCGCCACTCATTCTATGACCCTGTTAGCGAATACATGGAGTGGCGTGTCCTTTATGCCTTGAAGCCACCCTATTTCATATCAACTTCAACCTGTGAGGAGAAGTTGAAGAGTGTAGTCGTTCTACTATCATGGTTACACCATCTGTTGATGATCATCGACAGAAGGAAGGAGCTTCTATCTAGGAAGCTGCTTGAATGGCTATGGTGAAAGTCTGCTTTCACCTAGCCCCATGTAAAGTGTTTTATTAGTTTAGGATTGTATATAAATAAGCTCCTTTGAGCATGTATCTTTATTTTTTTGCTTTATTTTTCGGCCTATATTTTCAGCAGTGGAATGTTTTGAGCCTGACTCCATATCCCAACAGCAAGGCACTGAAGTTGCAGAATGAGTTCTTAGAGCATCACAGGGACGACTCTATCCCCCATGGAGCTTAATGTTAGCGACAATTCTTGTCTTGGGCTCGAGATCATCCAGGTCTACAGGTTACATGAAGAACGCCCAAGCACAGCACGTAAAGCCCCATTTCAGGCTAAAAATCAAGTGAGTGGGAGAAATTATGTTGTCAACGGCCCAGATTCATCCATAGAAGCAAATCGATGGTTGACGGGAAATCGTGGTTAGCGGAGTTGCGTCGGGATTAGCGCGATGGGTAGGGTCTATATACATTCATGAAGGATCTCGGTCGTCCATTAAAAGGACACGTGGTGCGTGATCATGTCATGTCGGCATTTGGGGATTCGAGGGGTAAGAGCTCCTCATCATTTTACATCTCGAAACCCTGGACCCCGAAATGTCGATAAGCGCCAGGTCATGTTAAGCGAGCCCAGGAATGGAGGTAGCCCCCTTTTTAATGACAAATCCATCTTGGTCGTTCATCTGAAGGACATGCAGCGCAGATCTGAGCCACAGGTGGGGCCTTTCGGGATTTTCCTAGTGAAAGCGCCGAAGTCATCTTAGTCGTCCATCCATCGATGAAACTCGGGCGCATTGGACTTAAAGGGGTCATGGATCTGGGCAACCAAGATCTACGTGCTCAGATATACGGTCAGGAGCAAATTCCAGAGGCCCCCCATCATTCTACCTTTAAGCGGAGGGGGGGGTCCAGAATTGAGCGCGCAGCTCTCTAACGGCCAGGATCGAGGCGCCTAGACCAACGACTAAGGCTTCATTCTGGACCCCCCTTTCCTTTCTTCCTTTAATCGGGGGGGGTGTTCGGAATTGATGTGTTATTATCGTGGGCCCCCTTCCTATCGTGTCACTATCTGAGTCGTCCTCCTCGTTGCCACCTGTTCTCCACCTACTGCCACCCTCTTCCCCCGTCATCTATCCAACTTCCCTCTCTCTGTCCACATGGCCCCTCCTCAGCTCATCGCCTTCTCATCTCCTGCCATGTGTCGCTCTCACTCCCAGTCACCTCCACAGTGTTGATGCCATCACTCCCGTCATACCCTTTTTCACATCCGCTATAGGGGTCCCTCGCAGCAGTCCAACGAAGTAGTGTCCAAAGAAAGACTATTCGGTTGATCCAGGTGGCACCATTAGGAGACCTCCACATCCCATAAGGTAGGGTTGACCAAGGTTGTCCCCAGTCCCAAGAAAGCAGTTATTGTGGTTGTTGCTGGTGGTTGAGCATCATCTCCGCCATAAAAAGAAATTCCAGCAAAGGACTAAAGCTGGTCAATTCATCTGCAGCAGGACAGTCTAAAATATGATAGCGTTTGTCTTGGGTGCATGATCGGCCAGAGTCTGCATGCACAGACTGTCAGAAAACATGCAGACGCAATGTTTTTAATGCAACATCTTGTGTTTGTTGTTGTTGTTGTTTTTAGTATATGTAGGAATTTTCGCCATTGTTGTAATCATCGATGGTTGAGCAAAGCTCCCGATTGTAAAGTTTTGATGAAGCGTTGGTCGCTCTGGTTAATATAGAAGGAATTGGAGACTTCTTACTTTATGGATGTTAGCCTCTTTCCCATCTCTTTGTTTACTATGTTATAACAACTTGGAATTGGAGGATCCAGTCGAGTTGCAGCTGTTATAGGATGATGTAGGTTGGATCATTGTAACAGTTGCATTGTTTCTAATCGGTTCCTGTGATTTTCTTAGTGCTGAACGACTCAGAATTGGAGGATCCAGTCAAGTCACCCTTCAGCTCCTTGAGGCTCTGGACCAAGATAATCTTGGCTTTCGATTTTTTCATCTTCAATCTTCTGAAGGCCTGTCGCCCGAGGCAGTCTTGCTCACCTTTCTCACAAGTCTTCCCTCTACCACCCTTTAATCATTTACTGACAGAAGTTGGATCAAGACCTCCCTTGCTTTCTACATACCAGGCCCGGTTTCCTGAGTTAAAGCTATATCTTCTTGAGTCCTTATCCATTTGATCACCCCATTAAACAAATCGTGACATAACTCTGATGGGCGTTGGGCTCTGCTCCTGCAAGCAATCCAAGGGTGACTTCTGATGCTAACAACTTCCATTGTTTTTCAGGTCAAGATCTACCATGATGTCAGTAAATCAATTCCTGATTTGGCTGCATTGGAAATTTAGTTTTACTTGATCAATATGCCTTTACTACTTAGTGTAGGAGTAGGCAGAAGAATAAGCTCACCATACGAGAAACTAGATCTTTTTCAGTTGATGAATTCATGAATAAGTAGGGCAGGCTACATGCAGGCTATAGATTTGTAGAGGAACAGTTGCATAGGCCATATGACTCCATATCCCAATGGTAAAGGCGAATGGAACTACTAAGTTCTTGAAAACCTCGCAGGGAGGTATCCATCTCAGCTGGAGCCAATGTTAGTGACCAAAAATGCACCGATTTTTTGAGAGAATTTTTATCTCTCTCTCTCTATGTTTCACTCATTTTCCCTCTTAGCTTTTGATAGTGTCTTAAAATTCTACTATCCTTATCAGCTCCTGTCAATCATTGCTTTTCCCATAGATGTATTTGAAGCTGCCATTATGACCTGCAATACACAAAATACAAAATTAATGTTACCTAGTTCATAAACCTAGCTGTATATATGCCAATATGCAGTTTTGTTATGAAATGTGAGTGCTTGAAGTGGTCTTAAAACCTAATCCATATCACATTAACACTACTTTCTTAAATTCTCATGTCTAAGTCTTGAGTCTTGTCATATCAAACTTATATTTAGCCTCTCGAGTTTTATGGCTTTATTGCTAAATTTTTGGAGGTCACAAGAGGCAAGCCATTAGTTAAAGCTATAGGCCCTGTTCTCATGCTAAATTGACAGCTCATATTTATACTAAGTCAACACCAAATCATTCGACATGCCAACTATTGATTCAAGCCTTTAATCATGCCACGAGTCAGGCCACAAACCATACAAATCCCAGCTCTAACACCAATGCCCAAGCGCAAGTGTCAAATTCTGAGTCAATATGTCAAATACCTATCATCATCACAAGTCATACATAAGTTAGCATTAAGCCAAAACATTTAAGCATTACAGTTTCCAAATGTTTAAAGTCTATATCACATAGGAATTTTATTCCACATGTCACAAGAAAACCATGCATCATAATTCAAGCCATCAAATCCTCCAGTTCACGTGGCTCGAATTGTGGCAAATGTTGTTGGTGATCCTAGGCTGTTTGATGAGTGGAAGTTAGAAATAGAACTTATGTCTGGAAGAGTCCACGGTGTGAGACAGTGAATATATGATTATCTATCTGCAAAGAATAAGAATGGGAAAGAGTGGACCTTTGTTCTCAAACAGATCAGTATGTTTTCCTGCACAGACCTTAACAAAACCCGGAGAACTAAGAGATTCAAAGATGAAGCTGAAATCATTAGATGAATTCAACATCCCTAAATATCTTGATTTGGTATCCATGTATTCTACTGGAATTTCCTGAAGAAATAGACCTTCACATCCAATACCATCGACGCACATGACGTTTGCAGATGTTCTAATAATAAAATTATAGCTTCTGGGCATCCAATCTCAGGCGCCTCGGTTCTGGTATTCTGTGTATTTTTTCCAGATCAGTTGAACAATTATTTATCTAAAGTTTTCACGTCTGCTTCCTGAATGTCCACACCAATATTTTCAGGTTGTCAAAAGAGCTCAACACTTGTTGCAAAATTGGCCAGAACTAGGGTTTGGGAGCAAATTGTGTCTTCACTGGTTTTTACTCTGATTATGAAATAACAAGCGCTTCATCCTGGATTGTCATTCTAAAGGCTTTGGAACTCTCTCTTATGAAGTTCCTATACAATATCTACTTCCCCTACCATATATAACTTGGAAAATACAAGAAGAAATCAGACACACAGCAGTCCAGATTTGAAAGGAATTTCAAATTAACTCAACAAACATTTTTATGCAGTTATAGTATGGTGGATCGATTCTTTGGATAGAAGTTTCTCTGGCTAAGAAAGAATGTCAAGGCCTTAAAAGTCAGGTGTCTGTGAGTCCATGCTCACATGTTGGTGGTCAAAAATATGACGGGAACCTTATAATATATGGTCCAAATGCTGATGGTGAAGTTACTGGTCACTGGTATGGTTATGTTACTCCAGATGATGTACCAATTCTCCTAGATCAACACATTGGAAAAGGAGAGATTGTAGATCGAATTTGGAGGGGTCAGATGGGTTGGACAGAAGAGGAATAGAAGCAAGTGCATCAAGAGAGACAAACTGTTTTGGAAAAAATTGAGAAGGAAATAGGCTCCTTCAACGAGAATGGCAACATAATAAATGGTATCCAGAATGAAGTAGCAAGTTGTTGCCAGGGTAGCAGTGCTACTAATTGCTGTCAGAGTGTGACATCGGAGGAAAATGTTAAATTTGATGAGTTGAATATCAAGCTAACTAGTAATAACATTGAAGGTAGCACAGAAAGTAGTCATCACACTCGATCAAGCAAAGGTTACTGGGGAAGAGTATCAATGTGGTTTGAGACATGGAAGCATGAAGACACGTTTTCCACTTTGGCAGTTATTGGAGCAGTTGCATCAGTTGCAATAGCAAATAATGTTTACAGGAGGTCAGGTTGATTCATCGGTGGAAATAAATTGCCTAGATATCTGCAGATGAATTTTCAAACTTGCGGTATTTGCTCAAAGATTTTATCACAAGAGTTTCTCTCTGTTGTTGCTGTGCTAGCTTATAGGCATGTCTACCATTCTGAGTGTTTGGAGAAGACGACTTCCTAAGCTAATTAGCAAGATTCATCATGCTTTCTATGTATTGCAAGTAAATAGATGCTTTTAAAGCAACTACATCTCCCATAGAGCGAACTATCAAATATAAAGGTGGTGTCTTAAGGGCTTACAGGTTATAGAGTCAATCATCTATGAGAAACAAAATGTCAGATTAATGCAGCTGCTGAGGAATCTAACACTATATGCAGGATCATTGCTACTTTGCATAATTCTCTTCTCAAAGATAAAACAAAACTTTCACCAGCATAGAAGGCGAAATTATAACCAGTTAGCTAATGAAAAGCAGAGCTTTCACCAGCTAACTAGCAAATCTTAAGGCGAAATAGCTGGTGAAACCTGAAATGGCCAGAGAAAGAGTATTTTTGCCCAGATCGAAGTTTTACTCAGACGAATCTCTTGAAAACTCTTTCTAAAGATAGATATTGAATTATAAGGTCAAATCTAAGATCCACTTTTGATGTTAAGGAGTTAGAGGAAGTTTTCAAGTTGTTTTGGCACCTATTTTGGAGGCAGTAAATCAGGGTTTTTTCCAAAGATAGAAAATTTGATTCTATCATGATCAAAGTACATCTACGAGCCTTGTAAGGCTATCTGCACACATCAGAGGTGGAGAAAGATGAAGACTCTTAAAGAATATGAGATTGATCTTAATTTAGGATCATTTTTCTATTATTTTGGATCTATTTTGACTATCTATTTTTAGAATATTTGATCCATCCTTTTAGGATCTGAAACTGCTTTGTAAAGGCTATAAAGCCCGGGGTTTTATTCTGAGAAAGGGTTCAAACTGGGAACACATTTTTGGCTACTATTATAGACACTTATTGGATAATAGAATTACAGTCTCCTTTTGCTTTCAATATCATAATTGCTCATGTATCTTGTTTATGTACTTTATTTCAGTTTGTTTTATCTTTTAAAGACTGTCATCTCTTTATTAAGCTCATAAAATTGAAGTGAAGGATTTATTACTACCTTGTATTAGCCCTACACCTAGTTGTATTTGGCAATCAAGATTAGTATTCTTCATCCCCTCTTGAAAATATCTTGTCTGATTATTGTCTTCTAAAATCACTGTTTCATTTGAATGTATGATGAGTTGTCTATTACATTAATCATTGAGTTATCCCATTGTTCCAAGCACACCTACATATCATATTCTTAAGTTACCAAGCATATTTAGCCTACAACCCTAAAGAGTTTCTTGGAGTGATAACAGAATGCACTAACTCTGAAGCGACTCTTTGCAAAGCCATTAGCAATACTTCCAGCAGAACAAGCCCTTCCAAGTACTCCTCAAACCTCAAATCCAATTACAAAATCGCTTCAATTGCTTAATGGAGTCAAAATATTTGTTTCTTAAAACATTAGCATAAGACTAGATATAATCAGAGAGGCATGGGAACTTAGTACCAATCTATGTAATATTTAAAAAAGGATTACAAAATTTATTGAACATTTCTGAAAATATTTGGAGCATGATCAATCCTATTATCAAAACGAGGTAAGTAATTTTGTCACATTAGTCACTAATATGAATGAATATCAAACAATCCAAAAATGGTTTCCCTCATACATGGAAAGGATAAAGATAATAAAAGCAGGTTGGAAAGAATGAATAAATGTGTTGAAGGGTGCAATAGTTGCTTGTGAAAACATCCATGAAAAAAGATGAGATACCACTTTAAATTCAATTTCTATTGTTAAGGAATTACAAGGCCCATTTTTTTTTAGGAATTCAACCATAATCACCAAAGAAGAGACTGATAGTGAGTTAGCCATGACAAAAACCAAATTGGCTAATGAATTCAACAGTCTCGGGGAATTTGGTGATGAGGAAATGAAACAATGGCTTGTTACTTTTTCCAACAACAACGAAGCCCACTCCTCATTCATCGACCAATTCCAGCTGGAATGCAAAGAAGTGGAGTAGAATATTTGTGTTCTTTGAGTCAAGTAATAAATAACCATCGGGTCAATCGAAGGCTACACTGATGATTGGATCAAGAAGTCCATGGAACATATTTTCATCTCAGAATAAGCATTAGAGACAACTCAAGAGTAGTCCAACTAAAAAAATCGTATAAATACAGTTTCATATGTACAACAAACAAACCAGACAAACATAAAACTTCCTTCTTCGTAACTAATCAAGAAAGCATGTCATTTACTTTTGCTCTTCTTTTCTTTCATCACTTTGAAATGTCCCAAAATTGTTTGTTCTATGTTTTGTCATAACCTAACAACCATTTTTAACTATGTGTCTTTCTTTGTTCTAGGTATTTCTTCTATTTTATGGTTTGCAAGAGCACCAATCCCAATAATTTTGGACAAATGCTTTCAGTTTTTACAAATCTTATTTAAAAGGTAAATGTATATTTTTTGAACTTTCCCAGTAACTATTTTGTCACTTACAAATATTATTGAAAAAACAATTGTATATATTTTTTACCTTTCCAAGTGACTATTTTGGCATAAATAACTATTGATTTTGTATACCTTTACTCTCGAACATAATTTCCAAGCCTATGTTCATTATCAATCATTTTTCAATGAAATATCATACAGTATTGTTTCATGCATATATAGCCATTGAGTTTCATTATGTCAGTTGGTATTTTTGATGCAGGAGCATCGCTCCAACGTCATCAAGCGCCAGCTAGCCATCACATCAAGCATGCATTCAATGGAAAAAGAGAGGCCTAGCCCTCTTGTTTTTCAAATTTTGAAAAATTGTATTAAATGTTGTAAGGCTGGTAGAGCCAAAAACCATGCATGTGCGCAGGCTTTAGATAAAGGTTGCCTTAAATGGTTGTAAGGCTGAGATCCGATCTGGATCTAGACAACCATTCAATGTAATTGAATGTAAATTAATGAGAGTTGGTGAGATGGAGGGAAGAGCTTGAGGAACCCCTCTTTGTAAAAATATCTTCTTGGTATCTAGATTGGGATGGGAAGAGTAGAACAGAGAATAGGTTAGAGAGGAGAGGAAGCCATGACTTTGTTACAATCCAGGCTCACATTGTAAAGAGGCATTTCATATTAATACAATCAGAGCATTTTTTCCTACATGATTATTCTGTGTTTGTTGATGGATGTCTTTATGTGTTTATGATATGTTGTAGATGTATGTTAGATGTGCATTTGTAGGGATAGATCAATTTTTCTATCTGTGGGTTTACTGATTTGACATCTTGTTCTTTATGGCTTCATGCAAGAGGTTGCATGACATAACACTGCGGGTTCTGTAAGCCAGTGCATAGAGTGCACTTCTAAATTCTACGGAATTTAGACAAAGACGTGTCAGGAGGGCGCACCAGAGGAAGTCGTTGACTCAAGGAGGAAGCCTTAAGGTTGCTGAACACCTTGAAGGAGAAACTATGCACAAGAAAGCATAGAGAGGAGAAGTAGAATTGTTGAGAATTCTGTAAAGGCTCTACCACGAGGGCATTGAGAAAATGCACAGGATGCATTGAGGAGAACTCTATTTCGAGTTCGGTGAGAAGACAGAGTCACTGAGGATTCTAGAGAAATCTGTTAGGTGGGAATTGAGCAAGTGCATAGAGTGCAAAGAAGAATTCTATTTTGAGTTCAGAGAGAAAACTGAATCACTAAGGATTCTGTGGAAGCTCTTTCAGGAGGGCATTGAGCAGTTGCATAGAGTGCACAGAAGGACTCTTTTCGAGTTATGTTGGAAAGAGAAGTGTCAAGGAGAGACACTCACAGAGTTATTGAATACTATGTTAAGCTCAACAAGGAGGGATTGAGCAAGGGCGAGTCCCCTAGAGGCTCGGGTAAATAAAGCTCAGGAAGGATAGTGCCTTAGTGCACCGAAAAAAAATAGAGTTAGAAGAAGGTCAAGAAACCCTTTGAGGTTTCACAGTTGACAAAGCTCGGGAGGGATAACACCTTTGAAGTTTTCAAAGGGAGATAGAGATCGAAACCGTCGCATAGAAATTAAGTTTGTTGGTTGTGGAGCTTGATTATCTTCCTGATTCAAAGGTCTTTTCTTTCAGCTATATTTATACCTCATGAAGTATTTACACACCAGAAGCATGTACACTCTTCCACGCAGGGGAGTGCAGAGGGGGGGTACCCCATCTGCGGGGTCCAGGGGGGCTATCC
>JASDQU010374572.1:0-14221 GCA_032191745.1 Picea mariana
TCGTATACGCAACACCCCCAATTCGATACAGTCGGTTCGATCGTTACCTCACTAAGTGGCATCTTAATATTGTACCTTTTTCTTCGTTTATCGATATTTAATAAATTACATTTTATTTCTTTCAAGACTCTTCACTACCCCAAGGTATCGAAGGAATATTCCTTCGATACCATCCTCATCAGAGTCTATTTAGTCCCTCATCCTTTCGAACTATAAAATTCTACCTCCAACAACATTTTTCCAAGCCTTTAAAGTTTCGCATTTGGCACATCTTTGCAAGATAAACGTATATTCGTTCGATTCCCTATCTTCGGAGTTTATTTTAAACTCACCTCAACACTAAAAATCTGACAGGTCCCACCTTCCCCACAATGTTGCATACTTTTCAAATCGCCATGCCTTTCTAAATAAAATGGGAATATTCTTTCAATACCCCTCCCGTCAGAGCTCAAATTGATCCTTTAGTTTTCCCACTCTGGTCCTCCGGCTCAATGGTTATCTTTTCAAATTGGAAAACACCCTAGGCTCTGATACAGAGATTTGTGAAACCACCTATCTTAATTAGCATTAATGGCATGGATTGACGCTATATTCAGTAACAACTTCCCTACACAGATAAGTTATGGCACATTTAAAAGTGTTTTAATACCTCTGAATAGATAAAAACCCTTATTTTATGACTAATATTCTTACAAAAGTTTGTAAACAACATTCTGATTTTATTTGCTAAGTGTGTTGTGTAACCATTTCCTCTGCTCAATTACAGGTA
The DNA here is from genome assembly GCA_032191745.1 of Picea mariana. Classification (NCBI taxonomy): domain Eukaryota; kingdom Viridiplantae; phylum Streptophyta; class Pinopsida; order Pinales; family Pinaceae; genus Picea; species Picea mariana. The sequence goes on from JASDQU010374572.1 coordinate 770, forward strand.
CAACATTTTACTGTTAATAGATGGTATTTTTCATGCCTGCCATTTTATTTTCACATAGGTTAATTTTCTTATTGATCTGGTGATGCAACATTAACCAAAATCCTATCATGGCAATCCAAAATCCCAAAATACCAAAGGGATTTGTTTATTTCCAATCATCCTCCATGTCTTAAATGTTGTTTCTCCTGACTGAGGCCTTGGTGACAGACACAACCTCCCATATTGGTGAAGACCATAGTCCTGTGTATGAGGAGATCTACAAAATTTTCAAATCAGGTGATTTTCCTACGAAGGACGAATATGTAGAAGTATATCCAAATATCCAAAGAAGTGACATTCATCTAGTTGTGGCCCGACCAAATATTTTCCCATAGAATGAGGACAATGAGGCTGCATAATGGTCCTTCAAGAAATTCAACGTGAACAATGAAACCATCGTGATCAAACATGGGAAGCATGTGTCCTCCCTAAGGCCCGAAGATATCGGTCTGAGATACCATCTAGACACTCCCACTTGTTCTCTCAATGAACCATTCTTGAAAGGTTTTTACCAAGACAACAAGGGACCGATGAAGCTTATGAAACATTGTTGGGCCAATGAGGATGAAACCGTCAAACAAGGACCATGGAATATGATTGCTATATATGCCATTGTTCATGACATATATAGCAATCATGAAAATATATGTGATGAACCATGGCATATCATAAAAAACTTAACTTCCATAAATGTGAATAAGCCTTCAACTAAGTGAGAAGTGAGTGTTTTTCAATATATCATGAATCTAAAAAACACTAGAAAAGAACAACGATTGCCCAAAGTAAACTAGAAAAGCTTAATCATTAAAATTACACCGGGCGTTAAAAAAAATTATAAACTGAATGTTCTGCCCAAAAAAAGTTGCTAGCTGCCTATATTTACTATAAATGATTTTGACTTGTTTAACACGTGGAGCTGAATAATATATCATGAACTTATTTTTCTTGTGATATCCATCATCTATGTAATAGTGTGTGGACATCCTCGGAGTTATATGGAGCAATGTGATGTTTTGTCAAGTCAAGGTTGTCCACCAAATCATCTTGGATATACTCATACATTTTCCCACAATATGTATCTGCCAAGATAGTAAGCTCAATAACTTTCAATCGGTTGGCCCTAACAGTCTGTTCATCAAAAGGTCCCTCAATAATCTGTGAAAGCCTTTCCACTGTTCCCTCTAGCAGCTTTTGTTGATATTCGAAAAGGTTTTGTTTCAATTCTTTTTTTGTTGTTGTCCATGTACCGTCGAGTATGTCATCTCCAAACATGTGAAACGCAAAAGGATAAGAATAAGAAAGGACATGCCTTGCTCTGAATAGCCTTTGCAGTGATTTTGTTAGCCAACGATAGGATTGCTTACTTTTTAAATCTAGAATTTTTTCCTCTGATAATTCTTTCTGCTTTTCTTCGAGCTTCAATGAATCGTTATGTGCTTTCCATCTAGAGTAATAATGTGTGTACCTTTTCAAGTCACGTTGTGCCTTCTCAATATCCTCCTCCTCGTCTTCTTTATATCGACCACAAGTGTGCCCATCAATGTTTGTTGCGGTATGTTCTCTTCCAGTAGCACCACCACACAACCAACAGAAGTGTTGGCCACATACGCACCAGACCAAGTTGCAGCCACCATCTTTTTCCACGTTCTTCCCACACTTGGGGCAGGACTTGGTATTAACGGCAATCCAATTTTTGGTCTCAGACTCATCTTTCCAAGACCACATGAGTTATCACATCCTCTAATTTCACTACACAGTGCAAACAACATGGTAGCTTAAAACATCTTTTAAATCACCAGCGATGAAACTCCGGAAAATTCATTATGTTCGTTTCTTGAAGGTACATGGTTTTCTATTTTCCATTTGTGTATTGAAACAAAATATTATATTATTTGTAATGATTAAATGGTAGTAGAAAACTGGAGATGAATAGTGATGACATCATGGTACTTTTATTCAAGTTTTCGATCCTTTGTTTAGGGATTAAAATAAAATTTATTAATGTTTTAAATTTAAATTTAAATGAATTTATGTTATTTTTTTTATTATATTTAAAGTTTTTTATTAGAATTTTAATAATATTATGTGGGTGAAATTAAAAAATAGTCATCATATTTTAAGTTTTAATTATTTAAAGTTTCAAAATTTTAATGGTATATTTAATTATTTATATTGATAATGAAATGGTATATAAAAGTGGTTTGAAGTTTTATATTTATTTAAATAGTGGTAAGAGTTTTAATAATATTATGTAAAATTTTAAAGTTTTAATTGTATATTTAATTATTTATATTGATAATGAAATGGTGTATAAAGGTCGTTTGAAGTTTTTAATGATTTTTTTAGTTTTACTTTATAATGTATCTTTTATATTTAAGTATCTTTATAATATAGGAAACTTAATTTCTTAAAAGTTAGTGAATTGTGTTATACTATGGAGATTAATAATATTATACAAGTGAAATTGATTCAATTCTCTGTAATTTATATGTGTATGAAAGGTTATGAATTGTGTTATAATATGGAAATTATGTATTTGAAATTGTTTTTTATTAATTTATATTTTTACCATACATTTTATGGAAAAGTATAAATCATTGTCTACAAAGTAAAAGATGATTCCATACATCTCATTGTGACTAACATTTCCCAATGTCAAACTATGACGAACATTTCCCAATGTCGCGATGTGACGAACATTTTTGAACATCGCAATGTGACAAAAAATTCTTAATGTCGCATTCTAATGACCATTTTCCCAACGTCGTGAAATTAAAAAATGATTCTACACGGTGTCATGTGTTTCCAAACATTGCATTATGATGACCATTTCCCTACATCGCATTGTGATGAACATTTCCCAACGTCACAATGTGATGACCATTTCCCAATGTTGCATTGTGACGAACATTTCTTGACGTCGCATTGTGACGACCATTTCCCAACGTCGCAACAGTAAAAGATGATTCTACAATGTGCCAAGTGTTTATAAACATCGCATTATGATGAAGATTTCCCAACGTTGCATTCTGACGAACATTTTCTAACATCGAAAAGTGACAACATTTGCCAATGTCGCATTGTGATGAACATTTTCTAACGTTGCCATGTGACGAAGATTTCTCAGTCTCATTGTGATGAACATTTTCCAACGCTACATTGTGATGAACATTTTCCAAGGTCGCATTGTGACAAACATTTTCCAACGTCGCAATGTCACGACCATTTTCCAACGTCACAGTATGAAGAAAATTTCCCAACGTCGAATTTTTTACGAACATGTCCCAACATGACAATCTCACAAAAAAATTTGAACGCCGCATTTTGATGAACATGTCCCAACGTCACACTATCACAAGCATTTTCCAACGTCACATTGTGATGAACAACTCTCAATATAATTTTCCATTGTCATAAACATTTATGGTTGTCACAATGCAACAAAATATCTCCCTATGTCACACTGTGACAAAAATTTCCAATATATATATATATATATATATATATATCGTACACCATGCATAGTCATTGTCATGGTCATCATCAATTGGAGTTAAATATCATGATGGTCAAGCATAGGCTATCACTCTAAACCATCGTTATCATCATGGTCATGGGCAATGTTGTATATTTATGTAATAATGTATTATTAATGTATTTTTACTTTATTACTTCAATATATTACTGTACTATTATAAATTAAATACATTTTTGAAGTTTTAATGCTTTATTAATGTATTAATTAACATTACTTTATTACTATTTTAATACTTTATTAATGTATTATTTCATAATGTATAAATAATTTAATAATACATTAATGTTTTAATTAATAATATATAAATATATTAACTATAATATATTTAAACACAATAATAATGAGTTAATATACTATTATAATTTATTACTTAATGTATTTGTTAGTGCTTTATTTTTATTTTTTGTGAGTGTAGAAATCTATATTACTAGAAAAATTATGATACAAAAGGTGGGGAACCTGGTCTGCCTAGAAGGAAACCAAAACAAGGGGTCCCTAGTTGTGCAAGTTGATAGTAACGAGGGATGGTCCTGGTCTACCACCAAGAGAAACCAGACCAGAATTTCCATGTTCAGTTTGAGAAAAAAACACATACATAAAAACAGAGACTAAAACTTCCCCCTAAACTAGAGCTTGAAGGATATCTAAGCTAACCTGCCAAGGCCTGGCCTTACTGCCTATACACTACCAAATCATTAAGCTGGAACTATGAAGTGTTTTTACACGTGTGGGTGTCTCGTCATCTGCCTAGCTCTTGTTATCTTCCTTCTGAGAGGTAGTTCGAGTCTTCCTGATTCGGGTTGGCGCACCGTGTCCATCGACAGGCGTGATTTCCATGTGGTGGACATAGCATAGGTAGAGGTGGAACTAGGCTGCCAACCGCTCCAACTTGCATTTCTAGTCCTTCTCTACCTCTACTAGCAGTTTGGTAATAGTTTCCAGACTGCTGATACGTCGCGAAATCTCATCCAACATTATCTTGTTTTCCATGTTTTCCTCTTGCCCGGCTTCCTCCTTTTCTGAAGCCACTTTCCCGATCATTATTTTAGTTAGCCACACCATATCCACCATTTTGTGGTAGAGGGTTTCCCTAGGTTGTGTGGCCCCCAGATTAGTTACCCAGTCCTCTTCTTGTACAAATGCATATCGCGCTTTACCTTTGCACTTGTTCTTTAATTCCTTTTCCCACCAGGTAATGGTTGCCTTCCCCTTCGGCGCAACCAGATTTCGGAAGGTGCCCTTTGTGTCTTTTTCAGCCTGTTCCATTCTTGTTAGCTGCCTCAAATTGTTCGAGAAATCTTTCCCAGGGGGTTCCTTTTCTTGCAAGTTCTATTTAGTTGTGCCATCTCGCTTTGTGTGCCACAGCTCCTGTTCTGGTTACTCGGCATGTTCCTCACTTCACAGGTATTCTCACTTTCCATGCCCTTGTCTCTGTAATAATCCCTACTGGTGTGCTCCTTCTGATTACATCTATTTCTGTTGTCCCTCTTCTTATTGACCTTTCCCCTCTGCGATCTCGTCCTTTCAATCTTGGTTTGCTCGCGGTGATGAGTTATTCCATCAATTTTCCTGTTAAGACTCGTATGATCATGATGGGTCATCCTTTGTCCCTGTGTGATCACTGCCATTGCTTGCTTGTGATTTGTCTGTGCTTCTCTCTGTATCTGTACTTGGCCTGGTGGATCGATTCTAGTTTTCATCAACCCCTCATGCCTTACTTCATTCGTTGCATCTGACTTATTGCCTGACCTTTCCCTCGTTATTTCCCCCCATCTCTTATTGGCGTAATGGCCTTGCTTACAGTCGTCTGGTTGTTTCTTATTGTAATCTTACATGCTTATTGGTGGCAGAGTGTTAGGCAATCCTATTCTGCATGGGGCTCGCATACCTTCTGAGATGCCTTGCGATGTCCTCCTCGATGTGACCTTCCATGCTTAAACTCCCTTCACGATATTTAGTCGCAGGTGGTTGTATTATGTTCTGATTTTCCCGCTCGAAATTCTGATCCATGTATCGTCTAGTTTCGGGCCTTCCTTGCCGACCCCCTCATTGGCCAGCCTATCCACTAGAGAATTCTCTGACCTGCGCACCCAGCGCAACTCCATTGTATTCAAAGTTCTCAGATGCTCCTAGATTTTATGTAGGGAGTGTGCAAGGGGCCAATGGAACTGAACCTTTCCCACTCTAGTGCCATTTTGGAGTTTTTTCGTCATGTTGATAACTAGGTTGGAGTCACCTTCAATGATGGTGTTTGTCGTCCTTTCGAGGCCTAGTATTTCAAGGCCAAGCTCCAGGGCTCCAAATTTCATCGTGTTGTTGGTTGAGTTTCCCATGCTCCCAGCATACAGTCGTATGATGTTTCCACTCGTGGGTTTCCTTTTTCCGCCCCATCAAAATTCAATTTGAGGAACCCTGGCGAAGGTGGAGTTCAGTTGCAGGCTCCTATCTAGAGTTGCAGGTTGTTCCCTATATATATGTTGTTGTGCCATTATCTTATATGGAAAAAATCCAGGATTCAGGAGTCTTGGTTTGTGAGTTGCCCTTTCTCTATATTGCAGTTGCGGCTCTGCATTGTTTCTCTTATTTGAAATACTATTGCCTCCTTTATCCTTTCTGTTGGTATGCTTTCATTCCTGAAGATGCGTCGGTTCCATTCTTTCCAGATTTCCCAGATGATCATCCCCGGAATTAGAGTCCAACAAAGGTTCACCATTGCATTTTCGTTGTAACCCTCATTCCATTTGTTGATGGTTGTGTTGATGTTCTCCCAAATCCTATTGGATTAGCGGAAGATGTTTGTCGCCCAATCCCAAATCTTTGTTGTGTAACTGCATTCATCGAGGAGGTGATTAGTTGTTTCCACCTTGACTTGACAAAGATCGCAGTGAGAGGGGCCTATGAAACCCCTTTTCATGAGGTTCTCCCAAATTAGAATTCGGTTATGTAGAACTAGCCATTTGAACATTTTAGTTTTTGGCCATTGGGTGATTTTCCAAACCTTTTTCCACTCTTAATCTGGATCTTCTTGGTCCTGGCCTGTGATGTAATACCGTGCTTCCTTTAAGTTGAATTCACCCTCATTTTTCCTGCCCCACCTCAATTGGTCCTCTTCTTCCAACACCCCAATTTTCCTTTTCCCCAATTCCTCCTCCACCTCTTTTGTTATTGTTTCAATCTGGGCTCTATTTTGTGGATTAAGTTTGTCTCAGATCCTCCATCTGGCACTGCCATCCCTTTGCTTCCAGTAATGATGGATTTTTATTTTGCCTTACCTAGTCATTTTCTGTTGTAGCTCCTTCCTATCTAGATTTTCCATTCTAGATTCATGTTGCCAAGCGTCCTCCCAGAACCTTGATGTTCTACAATTTTTGACTTCCCAGAAGCTGTGTTTCTGGATCTAGTTCTTATTTCTCCAAGCGAGATTCCAGATAGTTGATACCTCCGTTGTGCCCGTCGAATTCTCTCCTGGTCGTTGGTGTTCGGGGAATACTTGGCCTTCCAGAGTTTTTCCCACTACACCGACTTGTCTTTTACCCATCTCCACCAAAGCTTTGCCCCGTAGGCTTCGTTGGTTACCTGTGGGTCTTGTAACCCCAGGCCGCCTTTGCTTTTTGTTTTGCATACCTTATCCCAGGCCATCAGGGCCCATTTATTTTTATTCTGTGTGCCTCGCCATAGGAAGTCTCGTTGGATGCCTCTTATATTTTGTAGGATTCCTTTGGGGGCAGGGAACACTGACATCATATATGCCAGAATTGTTTGTAGAACCGTTTTGGTGAGGATAAGCCTTCTGACCAGGTTTAGGGCTCAGTATGTCCAGTTTTTTACCCTTTCCTATAGTTTGCTAATAACTCCTTCCCACGTAGCATTTTTGCAATCTCTGTCCGTCAAGGGGATTCCCAAGTATTTCGCTGGGAGAATTTTACGTTCAAACCCCAGAATGTTGGCCAAGTTTTGTTGGATCGCTGGATTCGTGTTGAAAAAATATATCATAGATTTGGAGTGGTTGATTTCCTCCCCCGAGGCTTCCCCGAAGTCTTCTAAGATTCTCTTAAAATCCTTTGCTTCCTTTACCATGGGTGTTCCATGGAGTAGGGTATCATCAACGAACTGTTGATGTGTGGAGGTTGGAAATTTTTCAAAAGGTTTGATCACTTTTATTTCACCAGCTGCAGTTGTGCTTTTTATGCTTCTGCTTAGCCCTTCCATCATTAGGATGAACAAGAAGGGGGATAGCGGGTCCCCTTGTCTTATTCCTCTGGATGGACAGAAAGGTTTGGCTAGGGATCCATTGATTAGTAGTGAGTAGCTTGTCATTGAGACTAGAGTGACTAACCAGTTGATCCAGTGTTGTTCAAACCCAAAAGCTTCCAATGTCTTGGCCATGTAGTGCAAGCTTATTTTTTCATAAGCCTTCACCAGATCAAGTTGGATTATCATCCCCTCTCTCCTTTGGCTTTTCATCATGTGAATAATCTCATGGGCATGGACGATATTGTCCAAGATTTGTCTTCCTTCCAAAAAACCCACTTGTTCCTGTGAAATCAGTGTGGGAAGGAGTGGCTTCAATATATTGGCTATGACTTTGGAGATTATCTTGTATACTACATTACATAAATCTATAGGCCTGTAGCGGTCTGGGGTCCTAGATTCATTTTATTTCAGGATTAGAGTGATCATTGTGGCATTTAAATCTTTTAGGATGGAAGTCGATCTCCTAGAGTCCTTTTCCACCCCGTAAATGTCATGCTTAACCACTTCTCAGCAGGCTTTGAAGAATTCCACTATGAAGCCATCTGGGCCTGGGTCCTTTCCATTGGGAATCTCCTGGACCACTTAGTCAATTTCTTCTATTGCAATTGGTTTTCTTAGGTCGGAATTCTGGTCTTCTATGACCAACTTAGGGATGTGATGAATTATTCTTTGTATGGCCTCAGATCTATCTTGGTTGGGGTCCTGGGATATCCCCTAGAAGCGATTGACTAGTGTATTCCCAATTTCCTAGTGGGATTGTCTTTCGATCTGGTCATGATCCCTAATCTTCAAGATTTTGTTATGGGATATTCATGCAATAGTTGTTCTATGAAAAAACTTGGTATTCCTCTCCCCTTCCTTTAGCCACCTTATTCTGGACTTTTGGTGCCACAGAGTTTCTTCCTGCTGGCATCTTGCTTCCCATTCCTGGTTCATTTGGATCTCTTCTTTTTTCTGATCCTCTCTGTATCCTTATTCAATGCACAATTCTTGTAGCTTCCTCATTCTGTCCTCAATGCTTTTTTCCCCCTGGTCTATGTTTCCAAAGACTTCCATGTTCCACTCCTTGAGTTTTTGTTTGATGTATTTGAGTTTTTTGTAAAGTTTGAACATCCTTGTCCCTTGGTCCGATATTTCCTCCCACCACCATTGGTTGATTTTCTCCTTGAAGGTGGGATGATCAATCCAGAATTTCTCAAATCTAAATGGTCTGTTCTTCGGTGTGGTTTGAAAAGTAGCTTCCAGTTGAACTAGTCAGTGGTCTGATCCCCCCCAAGGGAGGGTGTTGCAGTCCAAAGTTAGTCCCTGCAAAATGATGGATTCTGACACTAAGAATATGTCTAGCCTTGTAGCTACTTGGTGGTGATCTAGTCATTTGTTGTTCCATGTGAACTGTCCATTTCTTGTCTTGATGTCCACAAGCTCCATTGTGTCAATGAATACTGAGAAATCTTCTGCATCTCTATCCAGNCAGCAAGTGTGGTGATGATGTTGAAATCCCCTGCCAAGATCCAATGGGAGTTGCAGGTATGATCCTTTAGATTCTCTAGGTCTAGGAGCAGTCTCCTTTTTTCATGCATCACCTGGGGGCCATACACTTTACTGCATAGAATTTTTGTTGTGTTCCCTATCATTTGCATGTTAACAGAAAGTGTGTTTCTCGTGGCCTCTGCTGCAAGTAGCTTCACTGATTGTGGGTTCCACAAGGTGAGGATCCCTCCAACCACATGTTGGCTTTTGAAAACCAACATATTGTACTTACTCCAGTATTTTTTACTGATTGTTTCCATTCTGTCTAGATTGATTTTTTTTTCTTGAATGAAACATAGGTTAGGTTGTTCCTTACTCGTCTATTTTTAAGGATTCGTTGATTTCTTGGGTTGTTTATTCCTCTTATATTCCACATTATAATCTTCATTTAAACATGTGGGGGGAGTTGGGGAAGAGAATTTTAATCTTACCTGAGTTTATAAACAAGGCTCCTAGTTCGTGTCGGGCTACGCTATTTGATTACATGTCTTTCTTCCGCCGTGGTTGCTTAAGTGAGTGTTGTGGTTTTCCATCACCTATTTTGATTCCCAGATGTCCTATCTCTCCATGCATGTGATTGATCCCTCTGGATTTTTCTTCCTCCCTTAGGAGGAAGAGATATTGAATGCAATTGAGTTGCTCTGCTGGCGCATTGTCTACTACTTGTCTCTTCCATTGCTCTAGAATGTTTGGTAGATCTATTCCTTCCCTTTCCACTATGTCTCTAAGATCTGGGTCTTTTTTTCCTACCTCACTTGGCGTCATGATGCAGGACCATCTCCCACATCAAGCGAGCCAGTGCAGAAGCGGAGGACAGTTGGACAAGCGCCAGCACAAATTTTGAAACACCTTGAAATTGTTGCGTGATCTTAAATGAGCCATTAAGAAAGAGCGCACTTGTATATTGTAATGGACCTTGAGTGGATTGCTCTCGTCCTTAGTAGGTAGACGACATTTAAGATAGTTAATGCAAGTAGGTAGAATTGAATGTGTAGATTAGATAGTTTTAGAGCGCAAGAGGGAAACGGGATATAGACACCCTCATTGTGCATTTGTAACATTATCAGGAAGAAGGAAGAGCATGTAGAGAGCTGTGTAAGAACACCCATGTACAGATACTTGAATTAATAGAAGAGATTGATTCAAATGCATGGTTTTGTGTTTGTTCTCTATGTATTGATGCTGAATGATATGCTCATGAATGTTTGCTTCCTGTTATACAATTGCTTTATATGTTGTGTATGTGATTTCATGTTGAGTTTGAAGTCTGAGAGGAAGAAGGAACGAGTTTCAATTGTTTCTCTATTTGAGCCAGAGAATTCCTGCAAGGAGTGCAGTTGAAGTGTCCGCAAGGAGTGCGTTGACAGAGGGTCCAAATAGAGATAGCTTTTGTTCTCATTCATCCCAAGGTGCAGTTGGACACAGGAGCCATGCAAGGAGTGTGCAGGCCGGGTAAAAGTCTCAGGATTGCGAACCTGAGTGAAGTATTGAAGGATTGTTGCTGCAGGAGTGGGCAAAGTCGAAGGACTTCAACACTTGGACTAGGTTGAGGGTTTTCCGCAAAGAGTGCGTGCAAGGGTCTTTTATAAAATCTCAGGAAGGATAGGCCTTTGAGTTGTTGAAGGACAGTGTAGGGAAGATGTGACTGAAAGTCTGTAAGAAGTGTCGTAAGTCTGCGTGAAGGTAGACGAGTTGGCGGAGGAACACTCGATCACTCGCAGGAATCATTAAAGAAGAGACGGACGGTCGGTATTCTCCAAGGAGAATTCGCAATAATCTGTGGCCGTTAGATCTTGCGGAGGTGCAAGGGAGATACGGTGTCATATTCTCTAAAGGTTAAAATCTCAGGAGGTGCAGAGCTGTTGATCTGAGCCACGAGGGTTGTTGGATCTATACGTATATCATGTATCGGGGTTTCGTGGATCAAAACTCCAAAATATTGCAACGGTAATCACGATATTGTGATACGCGATATCCCGATAGGCTAAAGAAATAGTGTGGGCCACAAGGGTCAGATTGGTGGACAGGTGGCACGAGTCATCGGAGTTTCATGGCGACAAGTCCTGAAACATTTACATCAGGATTCGCGATATAGCGAAATCTGAAATCCCGACGAGGTGACAGGCTGTGGAAAATTCAACTCGTGCGTGTGTCGAGTAATTGGCATATCGGGGTTTGGGAGTCAGGGAAACGAAGTGTTTGACATCACGAGTACCTAATTCGCGATAGGGAAAGTTCCGAAATAGAAGGAAAGGTCAACATTGACTATCGTCGGGTCTCGGGGACTCAAGGGTACAACGCTCGGCCACTGACCTCGCGAAGTCTGATCCTCCGAGTGCAGAGAGGGGATCGCGTGAAGAGTTTTGTGGGTGAATATTTCCCGATAGGGAAATAGAGGAACATAAAGTTCTTTGGGCCGCGTGAGAGAAGAAGATCCTGTGAGCAGACGTGCTTGTGAGCGCGGGCTGCGTCAAGTTTGGTATCAGAGCACAGAAAGGTTCTTTGCTTTCTGTAGCAGAGAAGAAAGAGAATTCACCAGGATGCCAAGGAGAGATAGACAATCACCCGATCCAAAGGATAGGGAAATGCCGAGAAGAAGAGGTAGGCAGGTAACAGATCCAGTCATGGAGAGACAGATGTGTGATCTCCGAGCTAGACTAGAAGACATGGAGACAGCGCAGAGACGCACAACCAGTGCAGGGGATCTGAGTGATTCCGAGAGCGAGATTGAGGTTGAACGTGAAGAAGAAGTTGCAGTGGAAGATGCATCAAATCAGCATTTGATCAAAGCTATTGCAAGGATGGGTGCAAGAGAAAAGATGGACATTCCAGTTTACGAAGGAAACTTGGATGCAGAAGAGCTTCTAGACTGGATTAGAGCTCTCGACACATACTTTGACTATGAAGACGTCGAAGAGCACAAGAAGGTCAAGCATGTTGTCACACGATTGAAAGGACATGCAGCATTGTGGTGGGATGAACTACAAGCTGACAGACGTTGCAAAGGCAAGCAGAGGATCAAAAGTTGGGACAGAATGATCGCAAAGATGAAGGCGAAATTCATCCCGAGGGACTATCAAATTGCTCTGTTCAGGAGGATGCAGAACCTGATATAGAAGATGATGACAGTGAAAGAATACACCGAGGAATTATATAAACTGAACATCAAGGTAGGTCATCAGGAGAGCGATGATGAAAAAGTCACCAAATACATGAATGGCCTTAGATATGATATCCAGGATGAGATGAGCATGGTAACCATCCGAACGGTGGAAGATGCGTATCAGATGGCTCTAAAAGCAGAAGAGAAGCTGAGCCAAAAACAGAGTCAGAGGGGTCGAGGCAGGAGTCAGCCCAGAGGCAAAGCAGTTGCTCAGGATAAAAACCAGAAGCCCAAGACTGGAAGAAACCTCCAACTCGAACAGAGAGAGGTGGAATTTCACAGTGAGGGAAATATGCTGAATAGAGAGGATAGCATACTGAGCAGAGAGGAGATTATGCTGACAACAACACTTTTCCTCGTACTAGAGGTAGAGGAAGAGGAATAGGTGGAGTAATGACATGCTTCACGTGTGGAAAGAATGGGCACAAGTCTTACGAGTGTCCAGAGAAAAAGAAGGACATTGGAGAAGCTCACATCACCGAAGCACAGAGGCGGGATGTTGAGGCAGAAGACGCAAAAGGCGGAAGATCGCTCATGATACGAAAAGTCCTTTTGACACCCGAGAAGGAGGNGTCATTCCTATGGATGTTTGTCATCTATTGTTGGGTAGACCATGGCAATATGACAAGAATGTGATTCATGATGGGTGAATGAACACATACACCCTGGAGAAGAATGGGAGGACACACATGTTGCTTCCAATCAAGGATAAGGAGGTGAAGCTGGAAGTAAGCAACAAGGTACTTCTCATGAGTGGGAAGGAACTTCTTATAGAGGTTAAGAAGGAGGAGGATCCACAATTCTTTGTGGTCAGAAAGCCGAGGATTGTTCTGACTAGCACAAGAGTGGATGATTTGCCAGAAGAAGTTCAGGAACTGCTGGAAGAATTCACTGACATCATAGTGGACGAATTACCTCATTTTTTTCC
>JASDQU010374572.1:14321-25828 GCA_032191745.1 Picea mariana
GAAGAAAGACAGAGGCTGGAGGATGTGTACTGACTCAAGGGCGATCAACAAGATAACCATCAGGTACAGATTTCCATTGCCAAGGATGGATGATCTGATGGATTTCTTGAGTGGAGCAAGATATTTTTCAAAGATTGATTTGAAAAGAGGTTATCATCAGATCTGCATGAGAGAAGGTGATGAATGGATGACAGCATTCAAAACAAACGAAGGGTTGTATGAATGGCTTGTTATGCCATTTGGTTTAACAAATGCATTGAGTACCTTCATGAGGTTGATGAACGAAGCCTTGAGGGAGTTCATCAGGAAATTTGTCATTGTATATTTGGATGACATACTGATCTACAGTAAAACAGTGGCAGAGCATCTGAAGCATTTGGCTACAGTGATGCAAAAACTACAGCAGGAGAAGTTGTTGATAAATATGAAGAAGTCCTCATTCATGAAGACAGAGCTCATTTACTTGGGATTTGTTATTTCGGCAAATGAGTTGAGGATGGATCTAGATAAGGTGGAAGTGATCAAGAATTGGCCATCACCGAAGAACATATTTGGGGTGAGAAGTTTTCATGGATTGGCTAGTTTCTACCGAAAGTTCATTAGGAATTTCAGTGGAATTAGCGCAGCAATGATGGATACAGTGAAGAAGCAGCATAAATATTTTCACTGGACAGAAGAAGCTGAGAAGAGTTTTAATCTGTTGAAAAGGAAGATTACAGAACAACCAGTTCTGGTGTTGCCAGATTTCCAGAAGATATTTCAGGTGAAATGCGATCCAAGTGGATTTGCAATCGGGGCAGTCTTAAGTCAAGAAGACAGGCCGATAGCATATTTCAGTGAGAAGCTGAATGAGGTGAAATTGAAGTACTCCACTTATGACAAGGAGTTCTATGCTATCATACAGGCATTGAAGAAATGGAGGCATTACTTGATCCCGAAAGAATTTATCTTGTATAGTGACAATCATGCACTATAGTTTGTGACTCAATAGGAGAAGTTGAATCAGAAACATGTCAAATGGGTTGAGTATATGCAGAATTTCACTTTTGTGATTAAACATATTTCTGGTACTGCTAACAAAGTTGTTGATGCTTTGAGCAGGAAGTGTTTGCTGTTGCAGGAGTTCAGAGTCAAAACGCTGGGTTTTGATGATCTCAGGGACATGTACGCAGATGATTAGGATTTCAAGGAAGCGTATGAAGCAGCTGAGAATCCAGTTCTCAGAGACAGAAGCCAGTGGATAGAGTATGTGATCCAGGAGGGATTGTTGTTTAAGAGCAATCAACTATGTATTCCGAAATGCTCCATGAGGGAGAATCTGTTGAAGGAAAAACACAGTGGAGGATTGGCAGGACATTTTGGCCAGGACAAAACGTTCACCAAGTTGAATGAATCATACTTTTGGCCGGGAATGCGAGCGGATGTCAAGAGATTTGTAGACAGGTGCAGAATTTTCCAGCATTCGAAGGGAAGGAAGCAAAATGCGGGGTTCTATCAACCATTGCCCATACCAGAGAGGCCATGCGATGCGGTAAGCATGGATTTTGTACTGGGGTTGCCAAGAACACAAAGAGGTGTTGACTCAATATTTGTGGTAGTAGATAGATTTTCCAAAATGGCACACTTCATTCCATGTCAGAAGACCAATGACGCAACTCACATTGCTAATCTGTTTTTCAAAGAGGTCATTCGACTTCATGGGTTGCCGAGGAGCATTGTTTCGGATCGAGATACGAAATTCATAGGGCATTTTTGGAGTACCTTATGGAAGAAGCTGGGAACTAACCTGTTGTTTAGTTCAGCTTATCATCCTCAGACGGATGGACAGACAGAAGTGGTGAACAGAAGTCTGGGAGACTTGCTGAGAAGCTTGGTGACAGAGCACCGCAGCCAGTGGGACAGCATATTACCACAGGCAGAGTTTTCTTACAATGACTCGGTTAACAGGAGCATAGGATAGAGTCCATTTTAGGTTGTTTATGGTATGCAGCTGAGGGGAATTTCTGAACTGAGGGATTCAGAACAGACTGCGACTAGGAGCGCTAGTGAAGAAGATTTCGCAGAGGCGATGAAAGAACTTCACAGCCAGGTGAAGGATCGATTGCTAAATTCAAGTCAGGAGTATAAGCGCAGAGCAGATCATCATAGAAGACAACTTCAATTTGGGGTTGGTGATTTGGTTCTGGCACATTTGAGGAAGGAAAGGTTCCCGAGAGGAACATACAACAAACTGAAGATGAAGAAAATCGGACCATGTAGGGTCTTGAAGAAGTTTGGGGCAAATGCTTATAAGATTGAATTACCCGATGGGATCGGAATATCTCCGATATTCAATGTCTCAGATTTGTACACATACAAAGCTGGAGAAACAGAGACTGGAGATGAGCAGCTAGTGATCCAGTGGACGAAGCAAATGCCAGTTGCAGAGAAGCCGCAGATGGAGTGCATACTGGATAAAAGAGTGAGCAAGAGGACCAGGCGAAAGCAATACTTCGAGTATCTGGTCAAGTGGAAGAATCATCCAGTTGAATATTCCAGCTGGGAGAATGAAGCGGAGATCCAGAAGCATGGACAGACTGTGCAGAAGCTCATGGACAGGAACCCATGAAAGTTTTCAAGCGAGGGAGTATGATGCAGGAGCATCTCCCACATCAAGCGAGCCAGTGCAGAAGCGGAGGACAGCTGGACAAGCGCCGGCACAAATTTTGAAACACCTTGAAATTGTTGTGCGATCTTAAATGAGCCATTAAGAAAGAGCGCACTTGTATATTGTAATGGACCTTGAGCGGATTGCTCTCATCCTTAGTAGGTAGACGGCATTTAAGATAGTTAATGCAAGTAGGTAGAATTGAATGTGTAGATTAGATAGTTTTAGAGCGCAAGAGGGAAACGGGATATAGACACCCTCATTGTGCATTTGTAACATTATCAGGAAGAAGGAAGAGCATGCAGAGAGCTGTGTAAGAACACCCATGTACAGATACTTGAATTAATAGAAGAGATTGATTCAAATGCATGGTTTTGTGTTTGTTCTCTATGTATTGATGTTGAATGATATGCTCATGAATGTTTGCTTCATGTTATACATTTGCTTTATATGCTGTGTATGTGATTTCATGTTGAGTTTGAAGTCTGAGAGGAAGAAGGAATGAGTTTCAATTGTTTCTCTATTTGAGCCAGTGAATTCCTGCAAGGAGCGCAGTTGAAGTGTCCACAAGGAGTGCGTTGACAGAGGGTCCAAATAGAGATAGCTTTTGTTCTCATTCATCCCAAGGTGCAGTTGGACACAGGAGCCATGCAAGGAGTGTGCAAGCCAGGTAAAAGTCTCAGGATTGCGAACCTGAGTGAAGTATCGAAGGACTATTGCTGCAGGAGTGGGCAGAGTCGAAGGACTTCAACACTTGGACTAGGTTGAGGGTTTTCCGCAAGGAGTGCATCCAAGGGTCTTTTATAAAATCTCAGGAAGGATAGGCGTTCGAGTTGTTGAAGGACAGTGTAGGGAAACTGTGACTGAAAGTCTGTAAGAAGTGTCGTAAGTCTGCGTGAAGGTAGACGAGTTGGCGGAGGAACACTCGATCATTCGCAGGAATCATTAAAGAAGAGACGGACGGTCGGTATTCTCCAAGGAGAATTCACAATAATCTGTGGCCGTTAGATCTTGCGGAGGTGCAAGGGAGATACCACGTCATATTCTCTAAAGGTTAAAAGCTCAGGAGGGGCAGAGCTGTTGATCCGAGCCACGAGGGCCATTGGATATATACGTATATCGTGTATCGGGGTTTCGTGGATTGAAACTCTGAAATATTGCAACGGGAATCGCGATATCCCAACAGGCTAAAGGAATAGTGTGGGCCACAAGGGTTAGACTGGTGGACAGGTGGCATGAGTCATCGGAGTTTCATGGCGAGAAGTCCCGAAACATTTACATCAGGATTCACGATATAGTGAAATCCGAAATCCCGATGAGGTGACAGGGTGTGGAAAAGTCAACTCGCGCATGTGTTGAGTAATCGGCATATCGGGGTTTGAGAGTCGGGGAAACGAAGTGTTTGACATCGCGAGTGTCGAATTTGTGATAGGGAAAGTTCTGAAATAGAAGGAAAGTTCAGCGTTGACTGACGTCGGGTCTTGGGGACTCAAGGTTACAATGCTCGGCCACTGACCTCGCGAAGTCGCGAAGTCCGATCCTCCAAGTGCAGAGAGGGGATCGCGTGAAGAGTTCTGTGGGTGCAGATTTCCCGATAGGGAAATAGAGGAACGTAAAGTTCTTCGGGCCACGTGAGAGAAGAAGATCCTATGAGCGGACATGCTTGCGAGCGTGGGCTGCATCACGTCATCTCCAAATATTTGTCTACTTCCTGCATTGGGGTGTTGAAATCTTGGTTTCCTCCTTCCATAGGACTAGCGCTACCTCCTTGTTCTCCCTTGTTGCTTGGAATTTTTGTGTTCTCGTGAGTTGCTTTTTCACATGCTTCCTTAGCTTTTTTCTTTTCCTTTCCTCCTTCTTCCCCTTGGTTGGGCATGCCTCTTCCTTTTGTTCTAATATTGGCTTCTAGGTTGCTTTCTATTGGGGCTTTGCCTTGTCTTTTGTTTCCTCTGCTTTTGTGATTTGGCTTCACAAAACCATCCTCATCCTGATGTGGCTTGGTGTTTTCCACTTCTTGTTTTTTATTGAGAGGGAATTCCCTTAGTAGGTGTCCATGTTCATGAAATATTCTGCATCGAAACAGGATATGCTCGTAGTCTATGCTTTGTATCCATTCCTCATCCCTAAAATCCAAGATTATGGCTCTCATGAGTGCCCCCGAAACGTCCATCTCTATGCAGATCCTTGCATAGGATGTATCTGTCTTTTAGAGTAGCTTCCGATGTCTTGACATATTTTCCGAGCTTGTTCCCTATGGCTTTGAAAGTGGAAGACAACCAATAGTCTAGCAGTAAGGACTAAAGCCTTAGCCAGACTGGGACATTTTTAAATGTTTTTTTCTCTGGGGAGAAGTTTACCTTCCGTGGACGCATGTACAACCCCGCTGAGGCGTGGAAATATGGCCCCTCCTCAAAGACTTTATCCATGTCCTCAAGGTTCATAAAGACTATTGTGAAGAATCCGTTTGAGCCCAGGTGGAGTTCCACTTCTCCACTTGGCTTCCAGTGGTTATTTATCTAGTTATGCAACATTTTTTCTATGGGCCACAGGCCCATGAACTTGTAGATCAGTGCATGCGTCTTCATCTGATCCCAGAAAAGTTGTGTTTGGGGGTCTTCCTATATAACCTTGGGTATCAATGTTGTTTTAGGTTTACACGGGTTGTGCCCATATACCCCACTGGGGTTCGTCGTTGCTTGCACACTGTTATGGGCTTCTCTAGCTTCTTTCCCCACATGATCACTTTTTTCTTGGTTGCCCTCTTGATTATTTTTTTATCCTAATCCCGAGGTGCATGTGAGAGGTTCTTTGAAACCAATGCCTCATGGGCCTTTTCCTCTATCCACCACTACCTGCTTGTACGAGGGGGTTCCATTCCCTCCCCCTTTGGTAACGATGTTGGCCACTACAAAAACCGTGATTGTTAAACCCTAGTTTGAATTTTCCTCTAGCGTGTTTGAGAGCCAATATTTCTCATTCTTGATTAGTGCTTTATTAATACATTAATTAATTATCTATAAATATGTTAATTATAAAATATTTAAAATAAATTATTATAATATATTAATTTTTTTGATATATTATTACAATATTGATGTATCATTACCTTATTAATGTATCATTACCTTATTAATTAATGTATTACTTTATTATTGTATAATAATGTATTAATAATAATATATTATTATTATTTTATAATAATGTAATATTTTATCATTATCTTATTAATGTATTATTTCATAATGTATAAATAGTGTATTAATTATAAAATATTTAAACGTTATAATAATAAGTTAATAGATTATTATAATATATTAATTTGCTTAATATATTATTATAATATTGATGTATTATTATTTTATTAATGTATCATTACTTTATTAGTTGCCAAAGCACGATTATAACAATGAGTTTGCTATTGATTTGACATTAATTTACTTTATATTTTAAATTTGTTTAAAATGTAATGTTTAATTTAAGAAAATAAATAATAATAATAATAATAATAATCCATTTTTAAGGTCACAGCCAAGCCAGCACACCAAATTTGGTGTATGAGACCCCCCTCCACCCAGCAATTTGACTGGTAAAGTCTACGAAGGTATACATACCCTACCCCCCTCTGGATTTGAACCTGTGACCTCTTAAGAGGCAACACATGTTCTTAACCATTAGACCCACTCACGCTGTATATTTTTTGATATAGTAAAAATATTTATTTTTCTCATTTATAATTGATTAATATATTTCAAGTCTTATTGTTGCCTTCACGTATTTCAATATTTAAAATTAATTGCATAAGCAATAACAACAATTTGTACAACATATATAGCACTTATTACACCACTACAATAAAAATATTTTTTTTAATTTACATTTCCCAATATAGCAGAAGAAATGAATAGTAATATTGATGTTTTGGATGTGTCATGTCATAAAATATTAAAATACTATATAAATTAAAATATATATTATATATTTTATAATATATATGTTAACACATTAAAATATTATATGTATTAAAATATATATTATAATATTATATATTTTTTAATATATATATGTTAACACATTATATATATATATATATATATATATATATATATATTATAAAATGTTTATTTTTTTTTATTTTTTTTTAAATAAGATTTGCATTTGGCTTGCTTAGCTTAACTAGAAGGAAATTTAGGTTAATCCCAAAATTATATGGCAGCTACATTAAAGTAAAATCATGGTAAGATATTTTGTCCTGTTATGACAAATCTATAAACTATGTGTCATCATGGAGCAATAAGGTTTTCTCCATCCCTTGTGAATCTATGTTGAATTCTTTTAAGATGTTGATTTCTTATAGGATTATGAAATTAGCTCATTTGTTAGCATATTATTCATGTTTCAAAGTAATCATCATGATTAATTATAGGGTGTTAACTATCATCTTCATTTCCAAATTTACTTAACAAGGACTAAGCTACCATGCAACTCTTGTTAATTAATGTATTACTTTATTTTTTTTTATTTTTTTTAACAGAAACGGTTATAGATTATATTAATGGGGTGGACTAACCACGGGTCTGATTACAAAATGGCCTCGAATTTCTTCGGGTCTGTCTTCCTGAACCATTCTACTTCTATAACTATAGACTAGTGAACTGAACGTCTTCTAAAAAAATTGTTTCAGCATAAGACTCAGCATTGTTTCAGCATATGTCTCAGCACTATTTCAGCATTTGTTACAGCAGTGTTTCAGCATATGTTCTAGCACTGTTTCAACATATGTTCGAGCACTGTGTTTCAGCATTACAACACTATTTCAGCATATGTTCCGGCGCTGTGTTTCAGCATCTGTTCCAGCACTGTGTTTCAGCTTCTGTTCCAGCACTGTGTTTCAGCATCTGTTCCAGCACTGTGTTTCAACATCTGTTCCAGCACTGTGTTTCAGCATCTGTTCCAGCACTGTGTTTCGGCATCTGTTCCAGCACTGTGTTTCGGCATCTGTTCCAGCACTGTGTTCCAGCATCTATTCCAGCACTGTGTTTCAACATCTATTCNTGTGTTTCAGCATCTGTTCCAGCACTGTGTTTCGGCATCTGTTCCAGCACTGTGTTTCGGCATCTGTTCCAGTACTGTGTTTCAGCATCTGTTCCAGCACTGTGTTTCAGCATCTGTTCCAGCACTGTGTTTTGGCATCTGTTCCAGCACTGTGTTTCAGCATTACAGCACTGTTTCAGCATATGTTCTAGCACTGTGTTTCAGCATCTATTCCAGCACTGTGTTTCAGCATCTATTCTAGCACTGTGTTTCAGCATATATTCCAGCCCTCCTTTGCACAGCCATCTACTATTTTACACGATGTTGTCATTTTCATGGGATACAGATTTTTGTTGGATCTCCGTCATTTATGCATAGATCTCCTTGGGCCAGGAGGCAACCTCTATTGGCTAAAGCATCTGCTTCTTTGTTTAAGTCCCTAAGTATATGGTAGCAGTTGAAGGAGGTGAAGTCCTGGAGAGTGTGTCTTAGTCTTTGCAGGTTCTTATTTAATCCAGCATCATTGAACTGTCCTCTCGAACGTATCATTTTGATCAGGATTTCGGAGTCTCTGAATACTTGTAGATTCTGATGGCCTCTTTCCTTGGCTATCTGGCACACTTTTATTAGACTCAAGATTTCTGCTTGGTTATTAGTTCTCTGTCCAAGTCCCCAACTGAAGGTTTCTAGCGTTATCCCTTCGTTAGAGTAAATGATTCCTCCAGCTCCCGCTCTGCCAGGGTTGCCCTTGGAGGCGCCGTCGAAGAAAGCTGTAGTTATTCCTTGCTTCTGCCACCATCTTTGCAAAGTGTCATTATTGTCTCTTAGCCTCCATTTTGTTTCGGAATAGGGTTTTTCAATACTTTGGGTCCTAGAAGTGAGCATAGGGTTACTGAGCCAATTCTTTTCTTCCTACTGCAGCGAGATATTTGTTTTGTGGGCTTGAGATCTCAGAGTTTCTAAGAGGAGTCCTTTTGCTTTCACTGCTACCATGCTGGGGGTCCATGCGATGTTGTTGAAGATTTGCTCGTTTCTTGCAAGCCATATTTTCCAGCATACATACTTAGGGATGGAGATCCAGATTCTGGCCCATAGTGTTTTCATTGAGAGCGAGGGATAGAGGTCCTTCCAGTTTGTGAAAAGGTCTACAACAGAGATGTTCGAGGGGACAGAAACATTGAGACCATGGAGGGTAAGGAACCAGAATTTGTTTGCAAATTGACAGTCTACAAACAAATGGTCAGATGTTTCCATTGCTTCTTTGCATAGAGCACATCTGTGAGGGCCTGTGATATTTCTTTTCATTAAGTTTTCACCAGTCAGGACCTTTTTGTGCATTAGAGTCCAGAAGAAAAAATTAACATTGGGGAGCACTGTAGAGTCCCAAAAGTCCTTCCAGATTTTAGCTGGGGGTGGTCTGTCTTTCTGGCATTGGAGCATAGCATAGCCTTTGGCGGTAGAATAACTCCCTGTGGACCGCCAGCCCCATTTGTCTTTGTCATTCATGTGCACTGGTGCAGCGTCTTGGAGCTCTACTTTGAGCGTTTCCAGCTATTGAAGGAGACGATTTGGAACATTGCCGAAGTGCTAGTCTGACCAGGAGCTGTCCTCATTCCATTTTGAGATATCATTGATCCTCTGTATTCCTCTCTGAACAAGAAAAACGCGAATTTCGTTCAGGCTGGCGTTTGAGGCAAGGGGCGGCCTCCCCATTACCCGATCTGTCCATAGGCGAGTCTGTCTTCCGTTTCCAGGAATTCGATACAGATCCTGGGTGAAAATTTGCGTTCCCTTGAGGCATAGTTGCCATAGCTGCGTGCTTTTCCTGTGGAAAGCAATTTGTAAATTTTTTATTTGAGCGTTGGGAATGTATTTTTGCAGGAGTGTTTTACTTACAGGATGAGAAGGCTCATTGTGCAACTTCCATAGGATTTTGCATCCAAGGCCAATGTTAACAAATGCTGGATCTCTAATCTGGAGCCTGCCTTCTCTTATGGGCAGCTTTGTTGTTTCCCATCTGACCAAATGGAACTTGTGTTGGTTCCCTTTCCCACCATGCCACAGGAAATCTCTCAGAAACTTATTGATTTGCCTAGAATTGATTTGGGTGCCAGGAGATAAGCTGCTTGGTAGATCAGCAGTGAGGAGAGAGTTGCCTTTATCAATGTTAATTTTCCTCTGTGTGTGAGCCAGTTTCCTCCCTAGGCATCAATTTTCCCTTTAATTTTTGTTAGGACTCCTTCCCACAGGTTGACTTTATTGGTGCCCAAAATTAATGGCAGCCCAAGGTACTGTATCTTTTCCCAATCTGCGTACCCTTTGAACCCCAAGGTGCTGGCAATCCTTTGGATTTCATGTTCTGTTGCATTCCAACTATAGACAACACTTTTCCTTTCACTTATCAAGGCTCCTGACACATTGCAGTTGTTTTGAAGAATGCTCTTAAATGCAGAAGCTACTCTGTTTGAGGCTCCTCCTAGCATAAGAGAATCATCCGCAAACAGAGCATGATTAATAGGCTTGAGGTCCTTCGTAATTCTCAGGCCTGGGACAGCTCCTATTAACCTTTCCTACTCCAGCTTCCTGCTGAGTGAATCTGCCATTAAAATGTACAAAAAAGGGGAGAGAGGGAAGCCTTGCCTCAACCCCCTTGAAGATTTGAAGAACTCTGTTGGCCTCCCGTTTACCAAAGGTGCTATCCATGGGCTGTGGGTGCAGGCCTGTATCAGGTTTACAAACTCTTGCTCAAATCCAAATGAGAGTAGCACTTGATATAAAAAGGTCAGCTTTACTCTGTCGAAGGCGTTAGCCATGTCTAACTTGATCAACATGCCCTTCTCTTTTCTAAGTTTGCTGGAATGCATAGCTTCCTGAACTAGGATCACATTGTCCAGGATATGTCTCCCTTTGACGAATCCTCCCTGCGAATCTGAAATAAGTTTGCCCAGCAGTGGTTTTATTTTGTTTGCAAGAAGTTTTGCAATTATCTTATAAGAAGCGTTGCAAAGGGAGATTGGCCTGAATCTATCAAAGGAGGCGGGGTTTGTTTCTTTCAGGATCAGAGCGAGGAATGTTGAGTTAGTGGCACCTCCCAGTTTTTCTTTCTGTAGGAATCCTTTTATCATTCTCATGAGATCAAATTTGATTATATTCCAACATATCCTATAAAAATGAATAGTGAACCCGTCTGGCCCTGGATCTTTGTCAAGGGCCATGGACCAGATGATTTTGCAGATTTCTTCTTCGTTGGTTTGGCACAAAAGTGTTGTGTTGTCTTCTTTTGTAACCAAAGCCGGGATGTTCTTGAGGAATTCCTTGTTGCCTTCTTCGTTATCATCATTCTCTTTGCTGTAAAGATGGTGAAAGTGTGAGACAGCAGAAGCCTTTATTTGATCTATTCCTTTGCAAATCTTCCCATCATTGGTTGTGATTTTAGAGATGTGATTCCTGGAGAGCCGGGCTTTGAATTGGCGGTGGAAGTAAGATGTGTTTCTGTCCCCGGATTCCAACCATAAGCAACGGGATTTTAATCTCCAATATTCTTCTTCGATTCTGAAGGAATGGTAAGTTTTACTTTGGATTGCTTGCTCCTTTTCCAGATCTGAGTTATCAATTTCTTTTATTTCCATTTCACTTTGCAGCTTTCCCAACTGTTGCACTAGCTCCTTTCTTTGGGTGTTGGGATTACTTTCCGGTCTTTTACTCCATTCCTTGAGGGTTGTTTTTGTTATTTTGAGTTTTTGTTCCCAGACAAAGTGGGGGGACCCAATTACTGTGGTGGCCCATGCCATTCGGACTGTCTCATAGAAACCACTCTTTTCTTTCCACA
>JASDQU010374572.1:65340-86010 GCA_032191745.1 Picea mariana
AACATTTGAATGGTGGTTGCGTATGACGAAGATGTGCAATTCCTTCTGTGCTCAACATGGAGTTGACACGTGGTGCGCGCGCGCACACACACACACACACACACATTTCTTAATAACTAGCGTAAATCCATCTTAACTTCAGATCTATCATGCGTCGAGAGACATCCTCAAGTTTTGTACTCTCAAAAAATATTAGCATCTAGAGGAATTTGATGAAAATATATTTTTAGAGTACAAAACTTGAGAATGCCTATTGGCGCATGATAGATCCAATGTTAAGATGGATCTACACTGGTGGTTAAAACGTTTGAATGGTGGGATGAGTATAACAAAGATGTGCAATTCCTTTTGTGCTCAACATGGAGTTGACACATGGTGTGCACACATATATACACACATATTTCTTAAGAACCAACATAGATCCATCTTAAGTCCGGATCTATCACGTGCCGAGAGACATCCTCAAGTTTTGTATGCTAAAAAAATATTTGCATCTAGAGGAATTTGATGCAAATATTTTTTTAGAGTACAAAACTTGAGGATGCCTCTTGACGCATGATAGATCCAAAGTTAAGATGGATCTATGATGGTAGTTAAAGAAGAGCATATCCTTGGATTGGGGAGAAAAGTTCAAGTCAACTTTTACATGAATTAGTTTATTTCAAAATTATAATTATTAAAATTTGGGACTTAGAGACCCAATTTAGTCAAAAGTAAGGAATTTTGATTTATAGTCTAAAATCCATAATATTGCATGAAAATCGACTCAAAAAAAGAAATTAGGCTTGGGATAATTTATGTAACAAGGGTTTTATGGATCCTTTTCAATGCGTTGTTTGTTTAAAATCTCTAAAATATAAGATGACCACACAACAACAATGTGAATACTCACACATATAAGATATAAAACTAAAAAGATAACATGCAAATAGAAAGGAGGTTGTTGCAATGTCAACACACATACACTCTTCTTTATGTTATGTATATACAACAAGTACAAAAATGCCAACACACATACACTCCTCTTTATGTTATGTATATACAATAAGTACAAAAATGTTAGAGAGTGATAAGTTTGATATATATATATATATATATATATATATATATATATATATATATATATATATAAGAGTGATAAGTTTGATATACTGATATATATATAAGTTTGATATATATATATATATGAGACCGAAGCTAAAATGAAATAGAAGCTAAAATGAAATAGAATAAATAAAGTAAAAAGTGCAATACATAGTCTAACTAAGTTAACGGGGAACTTAGGAATTAAGTCTCATGAATTTGTCCTTGCATAAGAGAAATAATCCACAATTTTGTTAATAGTGTTTCTAGTCTAACAAAGGACATCATACGCTGTAGAGTCTACATGTTGATTGGAATGTCCTAACGAGAGAAAAATCTATACTAAAATGTGACCTAGTGCAACTATTGGTGTTAGAAAAAAAAAGAAATGCCATCCTTAATGAAAACTCATGCTTACCACGGCCTACCAAAGGGCATGTTCAAAAGTTATGTGTAGATCTATGTCAGAAGATGAGCCATGAACAAACGGATTTCCACGAAAGATACAAAGTCATATATTTCAAAGTTAAAATGTTTATAAAAACATTTCAATCAAGATGAGGATTGGACGTGGACTTTACTTGGAGTGGCACAATACTACACCATTTTGTGACCTTTTTGCCATTTTTTTAACAATTTATTGATTTTTTAAGACACAAATAGGATACTAAAGGTTAACATCTTTTTATGCATTCCTTGAGTGTCCTTTTTTTGGCATTATAGCATGGTTGGTTTGTTTTTGGTTTTTCTTAGTGGTTTGGTGCTTTTACATGTATTTTTTTTTTCGCCATATCAATATCTTTTTTAAGGTTGTCTAAATGTCTTAGTTTATGTTTTCTATTATTATTAGTCCTTGCAGTAGGCATAGAGAGATTATAGCAATCGATAATTCGTTGCCTACATATTAGTTTGTCTTTTGACTCAAAATATTTGCACAATACCTATTGTAGAGCTATGGAATTAAAAGCATATATTTTTATATAATAAAAAGTACTGTATATGCCCCCGGATGGGGTGTTAGTGGAGGCCACCTGGCACATGCAGGAGGACGACGTTTGCCAACAGGGCACAAAGCCATGTGACGGGCTCGTGCCTCCGTCCACCACCCTTCTGCGGTTTTAATGCGCTCTTATGGCGATGGGAAAGGCTGTTATTACACTCAGCCTTCGCATTTTGTTATGGCTCTGGTGCTGCTCTCCGCTCATTGTCTTTGCTGGTGGATTGTTCGGCTTTCCCCCTCGCTGCCATGGTCGTTGTATGATTGTGTCCACTGGTCCCCGGTGGCTCCTTACTACACCCGACCCTGCGACCTTTGCTGCATGCAATCGATGCCTAAGCACAAGCGGCGTTTGAGGGGGAGACCACGGCGGGGTTCTCCCTGGAGACCTCGACGACCCTCATTTTTTTCGCCTGCTATGCCTCCCTCTGGTCCATCCCTTCACCTCCAGGATGCGCATCCTAGCAATACCCCTCCCGCTCCGTCGACAACGAGCATCAATTGCCTAGAAATCATTCCTCGGCCGCCATGCTCTTCTTTGCGTCTCCTCCTCGCTCCACCTGTGAATGAACCGACCCATCCTCATCGCTCGGCATCTCCAAGAGTCTTAGGAGAAGAGCCACCACCTTCAACGCGGAAGCCTGGGAGTTCTAGGCTCCCCTCCTTTGACACCACTACAGGCGAGCGGGTAAAAGACAATTTGGCCATCCTCTACGGCCTCATATTCGAACTTCGCCAGGGGGTCGAGGACCTGCAATTTCGGCTGCAACTTACAAATGACAAGGTTGCGCTCTTCCTTCAGCTCCTCTCCTCGATGCATGAGACCTTCCTCTCGACCCCGGAAGGAGCGACATCCAAGTAGGAACCCGGAGCAGATACCGCCGAAGGAGAGGTCAAGGCACGCGCGACTTCGAAGCAGGAACCCGGGGCAGCAACCACGGCTGAAGATGTGGTAATGCAGTGGGCAGCAGAGCTGGAATTGAATCGGGCTGGGAGCGCAACCGTGGCTGAGAAGGAAAACGTGAGGCGCGACCTTGGAACTGAGACCAAGGAGGAGGTCGAGGTGCAGTGGGGGGACGGGACGACAGTTGTCGAAGAGGAACCATGGACAGGAGATCTCAACGCCACTTGGCCAGGTTACATGTTAGGTGTCTAGGCTCTTGTTGTTTAGAAGTCATGTCAGCTGGTTGTTGTTTTTATGGATGTCCACTTTGTCTTAGACATTACTCTTTATGGTTTATTACTATGCTTAGGCCGACTAAGTTGCTGACTGGGCTGGTTTCCCCTCTGTTGGGGCAGCCCAGTAATTTCAGCAGATCCATCACTGTATTTTGGAACTCTATTTTGCCTCTGGCAGGACCTTAATATATTAAACTCTTACTTACAAAAAAAAAAGTACTATATATGTACTGATCTGATTGGATACGAGATTGGAGGTCTTATTGCCGGCTTCACTATTCCCAATGTTTTATATGGCAACATATCCAAACTTTTTCTCATATACAATATTTTTTAATCATATATTTTTCCTCTATATTGCTTGAAGGTGGATTAATGCTAGCATTAGTTCGAATGTTTGTATTAGCATTTTCTGCTAGTTGAATATAACCGTAAATTTTGATATGTACTAAGCATATTGAAATGTTTTTATATCCAAGCTTTATAGTGATTGAGAATTCCAAAGTTTATAACATCTTTGTCGGATGTATTTTTGTTGAAATGTATTGACACTTATTCCTAGATGCCTCAATAGGCCTAACAGCTTAAATGTTTACATGACGTGATGTCCTCCAACAATCCTAACAACTTAAATGTTTGCATACCGCGAGGTCCTTGGATAGCCCGACAACCTTAAATGTTTATGTAAATACGCTTCTCGGAGTACATTTTTCCTCGAAATTTTCTATACAGTAACAATGAATTTGCACAGTCTTCTTTGTCCACCGCCAGTTCAATAGCCATTGTATGTTTCGTCCTTTTTCTGCCTTTGCAATGCAATTTTCTAATCGTTGAAGCTACATACATTGTTTACTGGTTCGGTGAGTGCTTCTTCTTCGCTGGTTTCTTGGTTGTTACTTGTTGTTGTTTCGCTTGCGATTCGACCTGTGCTTCTGCATTTCATCGTTTTGGAGTAAGTTTCGATGCCATATTTTCATTTTGTATTTCTTGTTTGTTGTTCAGTGTTTGCAGTTTGCAAGTAAGAATGTTTGCTTATTTGTAGTCGCATGCTCCTCGTATGTTTCCGGTTCCTTCTATGCTTGGGCTGCAGTTGGGCTGCAGTTTCGTAATCGTTGGAGATACATATGTTGTTTACTGGCTTGGTGGTTATTGCTGGTTCATTGGTTCGTGGGTTGCTGGTTCTATTTGTTTGGCTCGGGTTTGCACTTTGGGGCCATGGGGGTGCAGTTCGGCCTGTTCATGCTTTCTTGATGGTTTGGTGCTTGTTGTTTTCTTTTGTTTGATTCACCTTTACAGGGTTGGGGTCCAACGACGGTGGTTGGAGCTTTTTTTTTTTCTTTTTTTTTTGGATTATTATTGTTTTTTGGGGTGCTTTACGGTGTTCAACCCTTGCATCCAGGTGTCGACATGTAGTTGTGTTATTTACCTTGTCTGTCAAGGCTGATATCTATTATTCTGTGAGATTTTGCCGGTGCTTCACTGCCGGCATGAAAGAAAATAGTTGCATGCAAAATTGTTCGAGGATTACATGTGAAATTGCAATATTCACTGTTTTTTTGTTGGAATAAAGCATATGTATGAAAGCTACATTTATAAACCATGTATGGTCAGATGTGCCGATATGAAATTACATGTTCTTTATCCTCTACATAGACTAGTGTGCGCACGATACAATTTGTGTTGTGCTTGAGATATGATATGTGCAACAAAGTTTCTACAAGATTATATTTGGATGTCTGGATGCATATCTGGGTGGTTTGCCATAAAAAACCAAAAACTTGTATCGTGGGCACAATAGTCTTTGTAGAGGATAAATAACATGTATTTCCATTGGTGGAAGCATATCTGGATAAATTTCCACGGAAAACCTTAAATCGTTTAGCTACGACCATGCAATTGCGTGATATTTTGTGCCTTGTAATATATTTTGGACAAGGAAAAAAAAATTACACGTTTACAACCATGGATAGAGAAGCACAAAGGTTCATGTTTCTAACTTTCTAGACTGTTCGTTGAGTCTGTTTTAGTGTATGTACATATTGCTTGTTCTCCGGTGAATACCAGCTTCCATTGATGTTCATTGTATTTTGTGTGTTCCCACATCCAAACAAACAGAATAGATGGAGAAAATGAGGGAGTCTCCACTACATCGGTTGAAGAGGATATATAAAGGTGCATGCTTGTACTGTTGTTTCATATTGCGTTGTTTTGTATTTCATTTATGGTATGTATATGTGTTCAACTAGTTTATTATATGTACATGTTGTGTGCCTTCCTACATGGTAAGTTGTCTTCGTTGCATGCCTTCCTGCATACTAACCTACTTCGCTAACTGTGTTTTCACTGCATTGTTGCATTTAAACAAACATAATAGGTGGAGATGACGATGGGCTCTTTCGCGGGTAAATAACCATCTTTCTCTTTATTTTACATGTCTATCTTCATTATAATTTATCTTTAATACATGCCTTCCTGCATACTAAGCTAGTTCATGTCCGTTGTGTTTTCGCTGCATTGCTACATTTAAACAAACTGAATGGTTGGACATGATGATGAACTCTTTGGCGGGTAAATAGACTTGTTTCTCTTTCTTTTATATGTCTGTCTTCATACTAACTTGCCTTCATGTGCATTGCATATTCGACATTGTTGCCTTGGAAAAAACAGGTTGCTTGGACAGGGAGATGAATTGTTCTGTGCAACAACAGAGGGTTCTATGGTACAATCTTCTAAAAGGTATACCAAGTGTGTTGGTAAATTAAATATACAAACCAGGTGGGGGCATATAATATTAGACTTGAAAATGATGACTTGGAAGTAATGGGCCTTTCTGCCCTCCCTATTTCTACTTTTTCTAGTTTTATTACCCCTTTTGTTTTCTAATTCATCTGCTCAGTGTGCTTTCTGAAAATTCCTTCGTACGTCGATTGGAAAACCAACAGATTCACATCTGTGGTCGTGCTTCTACCTTATTCCATAGTTATCCACTTTCTCGATTGCAGGTGCTAGCTTATGGGGGTCTGCGATATATAGATTGGCCATGGTGCCCCGTGCTGACGCCATGTTTACTGTTAAACATTTCTCCAATTAAAAAAATTAGATGCATATAGTTTTACGGTAATTTAGTCCTTTTGATCCACAATATACAATGCATATGCTTGTTTAGTCCTGGTGTTCATCTGCACATGCTTGCATCAGAAAAAGTTGGACTAGTGACATGGGCATGAGTAGTCAATCATCCTAGACATCAGCAGACCGACAAGGACAAAGGTAAAGATGCATACGCTCTTCTCTTACTATGTTTACTAAACAAATATCCTGTGGTATATATTCATCTATGGCATGGCGGATATGCTGATGTCATCTGCAATACATGGTTTGCATCTCGCAAGAAGTATCAACAAGTACAAGCGAGACGCCGAACGCGCTGCATGTTGCGCAGACTAAGAGGTGTGGTCGCGAAACTCTGGCTCCATAGTTCATCAAAGCTATGTGTGTACTTGTAGATTTATGCCAATGAAAGAAGAATACACAAAAAAAAAACAAAAAAAAAAATGCGCAGTACCATTCACTTTAGTTTTCTTGTTCAAAAAATGTCATCAAGTCTAGAGTTGTGACATGCAAAGTACTGTCAATAGAGGGCTTGAACAACCGCCGATCTGGACAAGTGTTCATTGGGGACATAATGGTTGTCTATAGAACCTACTTGAACAAGAAAAACAAAAGTAGATCCATTATGCGTGCTGACATGACAGACAAGGAGGCCATGATGACAATGACACTGACTGTTCCTCCACAACTTGTCCAGAAACATGTAGAAAAGATATTGTCGCGTAATGGGATATCCATTACAAATTTTAATATATTGCCCAAAATAGTATATGACCGTGGTGATTGCGATCGAATTATTTCGCTGAACGAAACAAGCATTGTGGAAAAAATTCCCGCTGTTTGTTCAGAATATCCTTTCGTCCCAGATTCGACTATCAACCAACTTGCATAGAGCACTGATATTTACCCAATCGGAACGATTGGGGAAGCTGTCACATTGGCGAGGAAATTTGGCTCGCAACACATTCTCCATATAAAATATGGAGAGTCGGACAACAACAAGGCAATGGTACCGCTTTTCATATTCAATTTTGTCCTTTACTTTCGCATGTATCTCGGATAAGTTACACAAATATTGCACTGTTCCATGTTGCAGCTACAATTGTTTGATACGTATTCAGATTTGTTTTCATCAATGGAACAACAATTGCATAAAGGGCAGATTCCACTTATGATGTTAAAAAATATAACAAAGAAGAGGGATGTTAGAGAAATGATCTTTCAGACAACCCAGACAACGTTTGTAACATAGTTGCGAGCAGATATAGTAGAGGATATGAAGAAACCAACTATCTCTACAACTCTTGTGCGTATACATCCACAAAATCATCCTCACTTTGCTTATAGAAATAGTCTTGCACAAATTTATGCGCATGTTTACTTTTTTTTTTTGTTTTTAAGGGAAGGGGGGGTGCAATTGTGTATTAATTCCTATGCTCACGTTCCCAGGTTGAAGGTGTTTTAGTTGCATCCAATGTGTACTCGAACCCCTTTGAACCTGTATGTGCAAAATGCAACTCCCCTGCTTCTGCCTCCGCTTTGATAAGTGATGATACGATTGATTGTCTGCGATGCGATGAAAAATGTCCATATATATATATGGACATTGCGTCAATGCTGTTATCCGAACTGTTGACAACACAACCGTGCATTGTACAATTAGGTAGCCTATGTTACAAAATGTGCTTCCTAAGTTGGTAGAGTTGTCGTATGAAACTTATTTACAGAAAAAGGCAAGCAATGTGTACATGCTGCGTGAGATTCTGATACATAGAAAATTCACCTTAAATGAGGACAAAACAATTTTGCATATCGGCTGAAGAAGGGGAAAAAAATAATTATATATCAAACTTTGGCAGGAAAGGAAAATACGTCATGTGTCTCTGTAATATTTGTTCAACATCTAGATGAATGTTCGTTGGACTTGGCTACCTGGGATTGCACGTGCATAAGATTAGCATGGCAACAAATCCCATATATCCTATGGCTCCAGTTATTTTCTACTGGCAACATATACCAGATGCAAGAGAAAACAAATGCGACAATGTCTTTTCTTTGTATATCAAATTGTTTGGTGCAAACGCTGATGGGTTCTGCTCTATGGAACCTTCTAGGAACTTGCTTATGGCCTGTTTGAAGTTTGGTTGGTTCTTGGTTATGTGTTTTCTCTGTCAATTTGTATACTGCGGAACTCCAACTGTTCTTTGGAGGACACAACACAATATAATTGAATTTTTTAGTCAGCTGGCCCACAGATCCACCTGATAGTTTCTATGGCACTGTCACGCAAATGTACTATGTGACTTGTTTTAGCAGATTTCCTTAATCGATGAACTTGGTCAAATTATTGTTCTAGAATAATTTGAAATTAACGAATATATAGTGTGCGAAGCGCAATTTTGCTATCATATCAACAAGAGGCCTTTAAATTCAAATTGGTCGTTGTTTTGGCATTTTTTCTTATTCGATGAACTTTGTAAAATTAATGTCCTTGAATAATTTGAAATCAACGAATATATACTGTGCAGAGTGCAATTGTGCTATCATATGAACAAGAGGCCCTTTAAATTGAAATTGGTCCTTGTTATGCTTGCGGTGATAGAATTTTAAAAGAACTTTCTTTTGTTTCCGTCATTTTTTTAAAAATAAGCGATTTAACATCCTTTAATAATTTAATGTAATTCACTTGTACAATATCAATATTTAATATTAATAATTTAGTATTTGAAAATAATGTTTTTAGATAAAGTTAGATAGGATGACCATCCCTAAAGAATTGCAATCTTTTGAACCCGCCAGTCATGGAGTCCTGTCGATTTCTATTTTGTGGAACTCCGAGTGATGTTTGGAGGACACAAAACAATAAAATTGCAATGTTGAGTCAAACAATCCGCAAGTCCGCCTCTCAATTTGTATATCGCGGAACTTTGGGTGCTATTTGTAGGACACAGAACAAAAAGGCTCAATTTTCAGCCCGCCAGGCCGAGAACCCGGGATCCAAAAAGTGCCTAAGTATGGAATGAGGGATCCACATATGTTCTATAAAATCTCACGTCCATACTTTATAAAAATACATGTTTTCTATGTATTGGTCGTTTGTTGGAATACTTTTATATCACTCGCCCGACCAGATTGTTCAAACTTTCTTGTCTAATTAAATTCTACAATATTAATATTTAATATTAATAATTTACCTCGAGTCCATTTGTCAATCTGTATATTGCGGAACTCTGAGTGCTATTTGGAGGACACAGAACAATGAAAGTGAAATGTTGACCAGCCAGCCCACAGGTCCAGCTATCAATTTGTATATCGTGAAATTGTGGGTGCTATTTGTAGAGCACGTAATAATAAAGGCCCAATTTTCAGCCCGCCAGCCCGAGAGCCCCCGATCCAAAAAGGTGGCTAAATATGGAATTAATACGGAATCACTACGGGACAATAAAAGTGAAACGTTGAGCCAACCAGCCCACAAGTCTGCCTATCAATTTGTATATCGTGGAAGTCTGGGTGCTATTTGTAGGACACAAAACAATAGAGGTTCAATTTTCAGCCCGCCAGGCTGAGAACTCGCGATCCAATAAGTGCCTAAGTATGGAATGAGGGATCCACATATTCTCTATAAAAATCTGATGTTGAGTCAAGCAGCCCGCAAGTCCGCCTGTCAATTTGTATATCGTGGAAGTCTGGGTGCTATTTGTAGAACATGGAACAAAAAAGTCTTAATTTTCAGCCCGCGGGCCAAGAACCCGCGATCCAAAAAGTGATTATGTATGGAATGAGGGATTCACATATGCTCTATAAAATCTCATGTTAAGTCAAGCAGCCCGCAAGTCCGCCTGTCAATTTGTATATTGCGGAAGTTTGGGTGCTATTTGTAGAACATGGAACAAAAAAGGCTCAATTTTCAGCCTGCCAGGCCGAGAACCCGTGATCCAAAAAGTGCCTTAGTATGGAATGAGGGATCTGCATATGCTTTATAAAATCTCATGTCCATACTTTATAAAAGTGCATGTTTACTATGTATTGCTCGTTTGTCGGAATACTTTTCTATCACTCACCCGACCAGATTGTACAAACTTTCTCATCTAATTAAATTCTGCAATATCAATATTTAATATTAATAATTTACCTCGAGTCCATTTGTCAATTTTGTATATCGCATAACTCCGAGTGCTATTTGGAGCACATAGAACAATGAAAGTGCAATGTTGACAAGCCAGCCCACAAGTCTGGTTGTGAATTTGTATATCGCGGAATTGTGGGTGCTATTTGTAGAGCGCGAAACAATAGAGGCCCAATTTTTAGCCCGCCAGCCCGAGAGGCCCTGATCCAAAAAAGTGACTAAATATGGAATCGTTACGGGACAATAAAAGTGCAACGTTAAGCCAACCAGCCCGCAAGTCCACCTGTCAATTTGTGTATCGCGGAAGTCTGGATGCTATTTGTAGGACACAGAACAATAGAGGTTCAATTTTCAGCCCGTCAGGCTGAGAACCCGCGATCCAAAAAGTGCCTAAGTATGGAATGAGGGATCTGCATATGCTCTATAAAATCTCATGTCCATACTTTATAAAAATACATGTTTACTATGTATTGCTCATTTGTTGAAAAACTTTTATATCGCTTGCCCGACCAGCTTGTACAAACTTTGTCATCTAATTAAATTCTGTAATATCAATATGTAATATTAATAATTTAGTGTTCAAAATAATGTTTTTAGATATGTTAGATAGTTGATAGGGATTGACATCCGTAATAATGGCAAACTTGAACCCGACAACCCTCGAGTCCATCTGCCAATCTGTATATCGCGGAACTCCGAGTGCTGTTTGGAGAACACGGAAGAATGAAATTGCAATGTTGAGCCAGACAGCCCGTAGGTCCACTTGTCAATTTGTATATTGTGGAATTGTGGGTGCTATTTGTAGAACACATAACAATAGAGGCCCAATTTTCAGCCCGCCAGCCCGAGAGCCCCCGATCCAAAAAAGTGGCTAAATATGGAATGGCAGATCCGTACATGATCTATAAAAATTTCATGTCCATAGTTTATAAGAGTACATACTTAGTATGTATTACTTGTTTTCGGAAAACTTGTAGGTGTGGAAGCTGGCGGATTCACGACTTCAGATTTCACTTAATTTTATATCACCAGGCTGACCGACCGCTTCCCCATTTGATATTGTAATAAACTAATATAAATTGGCCCAAGTTCAATTGTGCTATGACATAATAAGAGTCCCTTAAAATTCAAATAAATGGCAAGCCTGCTTGTCAATTTGTATATCACAGAAATGTGGGTGCTATTTGTAGGACACGGAACAATAGAGGGCCAATTTTGAACCCGCCAGGCCAAGAACCCACCATCCAAATAGTGGCTAAGAATTGAATGAGGGATCTGTACATGCTCTATAAAATCTCATGTTCATAGTTTTGAGAAGCACATCTTTAGTATGTACTACTCGTTTCTTCCGAATCCTGTTTAAAAGATAGGGAACAATAGAACTGCAATGTTGAGTGACCCAATCCGTAGCTTCGACAGTCAATTTGTATATCGCGAGACTCTGGGTGCTATTTGTAGGATACGTATCAATAGAGGCCCAGCTTTGAGACTGCCAGATCGAGAACCTGCAATAAAAAAAGTGGCCAAGTATGAAATGCGGGATTTGTACGAACTGTAAAAGAACATCTTGTCCATACCTTGTAAGAGTTCATACTTAGGGATTCATGAGTTGAATTCCAATTGTGCTATTACATCAAAAGGAGGCCCTTAAAATTGAAATAGTCTGCAAATGGGCTTGTCAATTTGTATATCGCAAAACTTTGGGTGCTATTTGTAGGGCAGGGAACAATGAAGCCCCACTTTCGAGCTGGCCATCCTGTGAGTCCATTGGTAGTGTTACATAGTTCATAGGGATTTCCACCTGTAAACACTCGCAAGGTTGGGCCCGCTAGCCCTGCAATCCATCTGTCAATTTGTATATGGAGAAACTCTAACTGCTGTTTGAACGAACGGGAACAATAGAAATGCAATTTTTTATGAAACGTTCATGGCTACCAGCCCTGGAGTCTGTTTGCCAATTTGTATATCGCAGAATTGCAAGTACTATTTGTATGAAAAGAAACAAAAGGAGTACAATTTTAAGTGAGCCACCCCACAGGTCCGATGGCCAATTTGTATATTGCAGAATTCTGAATGCTATTTGTAGGCCAGGGAACAATGGATACCCAATTTAAAGCCCTCCATTTTGAGAACCCACAATCCAAAAAGTGGCTAAGTAGATATTTAGTGTGTATTACTCGTTTTTCCAAAAAATTCTATTTTCTTTTTTCTCTCTGATTTTCTTCTTTGAAACGCGAGTTTCCTGCATGGGCGGCTTTAACATTGCGTTTCTGTTGTTTCGCCGCCTGTGACTAGAACCCGGACTTCTGTGATTTACAAATTTGCAGTTTTCATTAACACTCTGCAATATTTTAATGTTTAAAAAAAAGAAAGAGTTTCCAGGGAATAATTATATATATATGTAAATATAATTTTTAAATATGATGTTTTTATTTTTATTTTATTTTTAAATATGATGTCTAAGAACATTATCAATATAGAATCATATACTTTCGCTTTCTGTTTGGTTGGTCCTTTTAGAAATTCCGTGACATACAAATTGACGGTCGATATCTGTCACTGAGATGCAATATGACCATCGACCCTTCACGTCTCCTGGGTATATCTTTTGTCGTTTTTCTTTTGTAACCCGCCCATCCACTTTCTATACTTAGGTATTTATTGGAATCAGTTTCGCCATCGCCACTGCCTTCGTACTTGTTTCCAGATGTGCAATAATTAAGCTTTAATGGTAGTAGTCATTCTGCAGGAACCGTTAACCTTGTCATTAATGTCCAGAAATCTGGAGAAGATTTGTCATTACTACGAATTAAACTAAGATTTGTGCACAAGTATGTTATGCTTTCCAAGTATTCATTTCAAAGACGATGCAATATTTTTTTTAATCTCTTTTTGCCGTCACCACCACCTTCACACTTTTTCCTAATTGCGTAATTAGTGAGTTGTGATGGTGACAACTCATTCCCCACGAACCCTAGAGCTTGTCATTGATCAAGGAAAGGCTCGAGGAGATATTCCATTGATACACATTAAACCATAATTTGCGGAGGGTTATATTATACCTCCCCGATTTTCATTTGAAACATTGTTTCCAGTAAACAAAAATTCTTAATAACTTGTGGCAGCATTTCTGTCCAGACACAATAAACACATTGGGACATAATGGCTAGAGGTTCCACTATTCCAGGGTATATTCTTACTATTCATCTCCCTCCGGCCAGGAGAAAAAAGGAGATGGTCCCTTGGTACACCGACAGATATATTTCGAGCCAAAGAATTCCAAGGCAACACTGCCTGCTCACAGAACCTGCCCAGTTGCATTCATGGCTGTCGCAGAAGTTGATGCCATGAATTCTAAACTGAAAGAAGATGATCTGATGGGAGGTGATACGACAATGGATGATGGTAATGAAGAGAATATTCCCACTCATGCACCCAAATTGAAATCAACCATAATGGATGGAACTTCCCGGCTCGGCGATGGTAGTCCTGACAACACCAAAAGGAGTTTCAGAAAAGAAACCGACGGTAAATGCAATAGCCACTTTGCAGCGCGAAAGTAGGAATTCCAGAGTTCCAAATTAGTCCATTCTGGGCGAAAGAGTTTCACTGTAAAGAAATGATATGTTGATGCTCCCAGAGATATATTTCAATCCAAAAAATTATTGATTGACATCTTCGGGAATTAGGTCCAAAACTCTTGCTGCTGCAAGGCATTTTTATACTAGTCATCTCCTTCCGCCCAGAATGGACTAATTTGGCCCTCTGGAATTGCATGTGCAACCTGTGCTCCTGAATATTTTTGGACTATGCAGAGGCAGTTTCAGCTAAGGGCTATTCCATTTGCCCTGCAACATTTTTCGTCTTCTTCCTCACCAGAAGCTTATGAAAACTATCAATTTTAGCACATGATGATTCATCGAGGAGAAAACTACAAGGATCTTGCATACTGCGGAGCCCGTTTGTGTGTTTGTTGCAGATATGTTCAATGTTTTGGCCCGAAGAACCGGGTCCAATTTCTAAGGATAGATGTACAATACTCAATGTTTTTCTTATTTTTTTAAATGTATTTTCTATTAAGAAATATTTTCCTCTTCGTTGTTGCTTCTTTTCTAGATTTAACACATGTTCTCATTGGCATGGTTCGGTGCTCTCGTACTTCTTCGATATTGTGTTTACTTGGGTTATTTTTTTCTAAAAAGGAACATCTAACAATTATATGACAATGCACTATGTCAATCCACCAGCCTTTTATGCAAACAAAAAATGGATTGCACAGTTTCAAACCAACTTTCAATTCTATTTGTAATGCAGATAGAACATAGCAATACCAATGCACAATGTTGCAGCGAAATCGTTATTCTTATTTCTAGACATGCAATTATTAAGTTTTAATGCTAACAAACCACAATGCAAGAAGTTTAATAATTGAGTTAATATGTTGTAGTCATGGAAGAATGTATCAATAACATAGTTACACCCACACGTTCCAATAAAATCTAATCTTCAACAAATCATTTGCTGGAAATTAGTAGAAAATGAAGTTTAACAGTTAACTTAATATTTTACAATCATGGAAGAATGTATCAAGAACATATTTACACGCACACGTTGCAATAAAATCTAATATTGAACAATGCATTTGCTGAAAATTAGTAGGAAATGATGGTTTTGCAACAATGGGGCTTCTTTGAAACCAATTCCTGCTTACGAAAACTGCCTTCTGGATTTTTATTTTCCCACTCTTTTATTCCCTCTAGTTTCTCTTCCTGGTTACTTAATCATTTTTTTCCTGAAAATTCCTTGCTGCGCAGCTTGGCGGATTGACGCGTTTCCAATGACCACTTCCCATTTCTTTAAGTTGACCCTCTATTGTTTCGTGTCCTACAATTGGCACCCAGAGTTCCGCAATATACAAATTGACAGGTAGACTTGCGCGCTGAGTGGGTTGACATTTCACTTCTACTTTTTCGTGACCTCCAAACAACATTCAGAGCTCTGCGATATAGAAATTGACAGATGGTCTCCAGGGATGGCGGGATCAAGATTACCTTTCTTTACGGATGGAAAAGTGCTAAAACAAACCATACCACATTTCTGACACATAAGCTATATTAAAGGGAAAAGTATTTCCTCTATACTTCCGTGTCCTGCAAATAACACCCACAGTTCTGCACTATACAAATTGACAGCCGTACTTGCCCTCTTCTGTGGTATACATTTTGCAATGAAAACTTCCGAGAAATACAATTTAACTGTCGGGTCGTTGCATATTTTGTGGAACTATTGTCACCCCATTTTGAGGCCCGTATGTCCGCTTTCCATATTTCGCCATTTCTTCAAATTTCTTTGGTGGATCATCGGTTTGGCAGGTTGAAGAAATATTCAGTTCGTAGTCATTGTTTCCTGTGCCCACGCCCCTTTGGAATTAGCAGTTACCAATTATATATAATATCTTATTTCTATGAATGCAATTAGCAATTTCCCTATTCCATACTTAGCCACTTTGCCAAAATTCCACAAATATACAAACCAACCGTTGAACTGTCCCATCATGATCTCTTTTGTTTTACACATTTTGCACTAAAAAATTCTGATACATGAAATTTGACCATGCAACACTTGGCTATCCTGAGTATCCCCGTAATCCTTTTTTGAATTCCATTTGACCGCTTTTCAGAGCTTGCCATTCTTTCCTTGCTCTCTGCCGTCTCCATCACCTTCGCACTTGTCTATAATAAAATAATTTATTTTATTTTATTTATACACACACACACACACACACACACACACACACACACACACACATATCTTGTTTCTAAATATGGAATTACTAGCATTTAATTCTAATAGGCCATCATGCAGAAACCGTATAAATTGTCATTGATGGGCGAAAGGCTCAAGGAGGTCTCATATTGACACGCATTAAACTAAAATTTTCTAGGGGATTATACTATCCCTTCCGAGTGTGGATTTCAAAATCATGAAATCTCGTTCGCACGTCGTGGCCTTCACATGTTCACGAAACCTCCACTCCTTAATTGCTTTTCATCGTACCCACCACCTTCACATTTCTAAATATGCAATAAATAATCTTTACTGCTAACAATTCATCATGCACCGCCCATACAGATTTTCATTACTCAGCAAAATGCTCGAGGAGCTTTCCCATTCATAAGCATTTAACCAAGATTTAGCGAAGAGTTACATTATCGGCTCTAATTGTTCATTTAAACCATCATATGCAACAAACCAACGTTCTCATAAAGCTATGGCATCAACTCGATAGCAGTTTTGTGGAGATACACTCAACATCTTCGGGCGCGAGGACCAGAACTTCCAGTGGTCCAGGGCATATTCTTATTACTCAACCTCTGCTACAGAGAACCAAGTAATTTGGACCTATGAGATTGCTCATGCAGGCCGTGTCCTTGAGGTTTTTGACTGTAAGGACCTAGTCTCTTGGTGCGCCGATAAATTTATTTCAGAGAAAATAATTATTCCACTGCGGGATCGCTCTTTTGTTTCTTTGTCACCTCAGGTCCTTTGCCAGATGCTAAAATTGCTGGAGCCAACATTGACGTTCAGAGGAGAAGATTGCAAATAGTTCCTAGCAAAGCATAATAACAGATTGGACCTCTTGCCCCATTTTTTGGAAAACCAGCTTCTAGTTCCTGAAGATATTACAACCATGCAGGTTAGTTTCTTTAGAAATCCATTTCGCAAAATTGCCTGGCTGTTTAGAAGAATAACCGGACAGGAGTCCACAACAACTATTTCCCACATGGCTCTTTATATTTTGTATTTCATAGTCAACAAACAAGTCATTTTTGATTGGGGCAGGTTAATTTTCCATGAAACCTGTTCCCAATTGTAAAGCTACAAAAGGGAAACAAAATTTATATGTCATCCTATTTAGTTTTTGCAATAGCGCATTCCTGTCAGTTTTCGCAACTGTCTCTATCCAAGAATGTCAACTGCGAATT
This sequence comes from Picea mariana, assembly GCA_032191745.1. Taxonomy (NCBI): domain Eukaryota; kingdom Viridiplantae; phylum Streptophyta; class Pinopsida; order Pinales; family Pinaceae; genus Picea; species Picea mariana. The sequence continues at coordinate 82,823 of JASDQU010374572.1, forward strand.
TCACCCAGTAACGTTTTGGTACCAGGCCTTGTGGAAGCACAAGGCTTCCCACTGCTTTAATGAGTTTTTTAATGGCTTCCTGTGTGTTTTCAAAGTTTTTTTGTTAGGAGAAGATACTCCCTGCATATTTGAACAAGCAACTAGTTTTTTTGACAAGAAGGGGACACTCGAACTTTTGGATATTTACACCGTGATAAGAATTTTTTGCTCCACAGAACAACCTTATTTCCTTCCATGTCACATTACAAACATAATATTTGTTGTAGAAGTAACATGTCAATACAACTATTGGTTCCATCCGTTCCAAAAGAAGAAAAAAAAATAGTTCATTCCTCTGCCTTGGAAAGTAGGGGAGTTCGTGTTGAAAAACGTCAACAAAATTGACGATTTCGCAGCACATTCTAGCATCTCCAACATGAGATATGCTGAAATCAGAAAAGGGTTCGACCCCTATAATATTTTTTGACAGCATTTACAAACACTTGGCCTCGACGATTGTTTTTTAAATAAACACCTACCCAAAAACAGAGACAGTGGCGACAACGGTCCTGCCTTTGATGACGGTGACGTGGACACAATGAAAAGCTACATTAAATTGTACATGCAATAGGGGAAATGCCCCAGTGACAAGAGTGTTCAATCTGCAAATACCAGTCCAAAAAGTACGACATCCCGGGGCATCGCTCCAACGACCCACCACAACAACAAAGAAACTCATAGTTCTTCAAATGGAAGAGAAGATAACAACTCTCCTCATTCTAAAATTGATAGTTCTCAGAAGCTTCCAGTAGAGAAGAAGATAATTTTTTTTTTGGGACAAGCGGAAGAGCTGAAAATTCAGAGTGAGAACATGGAAATTGACACTGATCTAGATGGCATGATCCGATTCCTTGATCAGCCCAGAGACACCATCCACTATAGCCATCCAATGGACATATCCGTCACCGAAAATTTTGACGAAGATGAATCCTTCGTGTTCCAGAGCGTTGTTTTTGATAGCCAGTCCAAAAAATTGATAATTGAGAAAAAAAATGTTAAAAACAAGAAAGACAAATCTCGTTCAGAGGTTCACGTTGCCAACATGTGACCATCCCAAATCTCTCAACTTCACACCGCAAGCGGAGAAGCACTTCATAATTCCATTGGAAGCATGGAGACCGAGAATGCCAGACTGAAGAACTGGGTCAAGGAATTGGAAGACGCTTTCATTCCTATGCCATTGCTTGTCAATCCTTTGGCAATAGCCATGCCTGGCACCCCTGCACCCAATGTAAAAGCATCCTCCACCCTCCTCGCATCTTGTAAAGGATATGTGGAGAATAATATCAAAAAAAGAATGGAACTGGTTACCGAGGCATGGAAAAGATCACAAACCATTAGTTCCCTTGGAACCAGGGCACATAGTTTGCTCTAGCTTTTGCAAGTCGAGTTAAAATATGAAGAAAAATTCTTTTTAAAAATAGTCATTCCTTTTGGCAAGATTGTCAACAATATGACAGAAACAAAAAGAAGAGAAGAAGATATTCCATCCAAAAACTGGATCGGTCAATTGAATGCATGTTGGAAAGAAAAAGTGAAGAACCTACATCTCATTGTTCAGTCATGTGAACAAGCCATACCGAAGAAAGATAAATTATTCATTAGGCTATCAAATACAGACTTAGCTGGGAAAACCAATGACTTCCAAGACCGTGACTTAATCGCAAACTCCTTGCCCTTAACCGGGCAAGAGTTCGATAAATAGGTTGCTATGTTTAAGGCCTTGTCTCTGGAAAAGTTTTACCACATCCTTCAATTTGATCAAGCTCACATCCACGACTGGCTAGTCAAATATATAGTACAGAATGAGGAAATTGATCAGGCTCTTTGTAATCTTTCTATCGACTTCCGGGAATTAGAAAATGATATTTTCAACATAAAAATCCGAAATGAAATCAATGTCACCCCAATGAGAAGCTACATTGAAGAATGGCTCGAAAGGCAATTGAAACAGGCCGTTGGTGAAAGGCAACAGGCAGTTGCCAGCATTCCAGCAGCCGTCGAGGACATCCTTGAAACCGCAGTCATCGACGACATCAATGAAACAACAGCCGCAAGAAAATAGCCAAATGGCTCAGATGTACCCTCACTGTAAGTTTACTGATCGCATCCTGCTTTGTTTATCAACCCACTTACTCTAGTTTCTTAAATAGAGATGTATAGGCAAACACTTATACCTTTCCATTTTTTTTTGTAGGTATTGCACTCTATCTTCTTTCCAAAATATTGTTTCTTGTACATATTTTTGTAATGGTCCACAGGAGCCCTAATCCCAGTCTACATGACAAACGCATTGAAATTCTGGTTTATATGTAACATACTTTCATTTCTTTGTATATTTCAAAATTTCCAGTAGTATGCAACAAACTTTTATTTTTGGACATATTTCAAATAAAAATGCATTTAAATTATTATATGTTACAGACTTTATTCTTATCTTTCACCATTCTATATCACAAATGCATTTAATTTTTAATATGTTACAAATTTTTATTTTTATCTTTCACCACTTTGTATGACAATTGCATTTATTTTTTTATATGTTACACACTTTTTTTTTTTTTTTTATATATTTCAAAATAAATGGTGCTCTACAATGCAAGCGTCATTTACTTATACCCCATGTTCACAAATGCATTTAAATTTTTATATTTCTTCTCCTTTTAATTTTATGTTTTCATATATTTTTATCTTTCACCAATCCATATGGAAAATGCATTTAAATTTCCAAATTTATTCTTCCACTGTCAACAAATTTGTATTTTGTTATATATTTTCAATATACATATGTTTTCTATATACTTTCAAAAAATAGATGGTGCTCTCCCTGCCAAGCGTCATTTACTTTTGCCCCATGTTCCGTGATATACATGTTGCACACAACATTTCTGTGATATACATTTTGCACCGAACACTTTGTTTCATTTACATTTCGACCCCATTTTCCAAATTTTTCTTTCTAACCTCGTTGGCAGGGACTACACTGCCACACAACCTTGTTATAAATGTATTAATAAAATACTAACAAATACATTAACTAATAAATTATAATAGTATATTAACTCATACTTTAATCATATATTATTAATATCTTACCTTATTAATGTATTAATACACTATTTATACATTATGAAATAATACATTAATAA